>JALLAS010000602.1:0-12273 GCA_036939415.1 Detonula confervacea | reverse complement strand
CAGGAGGGGTGGTAGGTACCATGTTATTTTGTGTGTTGTGATAGGAGAGATGACATTTTCAACGTGCCTCCTATGTAGGTTGCTCACACAGGATGAAAACCAGTCCTGAACAAGCAACCATGGGAATGACGATGAGCTTATTGACCTCCCTCCCAAACCATTGAGGGATCCGAAAACTGGCACCTAACTTGATTTCTCTAAGGTTCGTGTGTTCCTGGAGCCTGCCCCCTGCGCCGGGGACTGGGTGCCCAAATCCTCGGATATCTTACTTCTATTCTTCTCTCCAGATAATCATCTTACACAAACGAGTCCTACAGTAAAAGCGCGCCAAATCTAAAAAGCCTCGACCTGAATCTAATCAAATCAACATGGGAATCTATACACAATCTGGCGCTGAAGCGAACTCCGAATTGGTAATGATGATTACGATATATTCGTGGTGCAGTTCTCTTTTACTCTTTTTCTATTCTTCCGATTTTCGCGGGAAGCTCGCGGATTTTTGCATTGACGCATCATCAACACCAAACTTTGGTGTGCTTCACCTTTTTGCTCATGAGAACGGCAATGGCATTGCCTGCATTATTTAGATTCGTTCGTACTCCTACCCGACAAGGATAGAGCCATAGCAACAAAGACCGACAAAGCCATATTGACACAGCAGCGCAGCAGCATTTTGGCAATTTACTGAAATAGAGAAGAAGACACAAACCATGACTTCACGGAAAGCCAGAAGCAAGAAGGAGCCAGAGGTCCTATCAGCGGCGTATCTCGAGGGGACGGGGAATAAGGTGAGTCTTGGCCGCATCTGCGGGTGGACTTGGTGCCGCCGCTGCATTGCCATTGAATAGTCACTGTTATGGCAGGCAAGATGCTGGTGCCCGCCTCTGCCATTCCAGCCACTCTCTAGGCCATCTCTATCTCAATCGTTGTCGCCCATCTCTCACACCCGCCGCTATTCTCTATCCACGCACAGAACGAGCTCCTGCGACGCCTCACCAACATAACCGCTTCCCTCTCGGACCTCTCGGAAGAAATCGATCCAACCTCCCATCCCGGCCTCCTCTCCCTCTCCACCGCACTCGTCTCACCCTCCATAATCGAAAACAAGGACAAAGAAGTGCGCCTCCACGCGGTCCTGGCAGCATGCGAGATATTTTACATTTACGCCCCCGAGCCTCCGTGGGAGGAGGGCGAAATATTGCAGATTTTCGGACAGTTGATAAGGCAGCTGGGATGCTTGGTCAATACCTCTCCCGAGAGCAATAACTTTGAGAGCTACTTTCGAATATTGGAACAATTGTCCGAGGTGAAGATTGGGGTAGTTTTGGTGGATTTGATTCGGACGGAGCGCGGGGGGACGCAGGAGGATACTGGGGATTTATCGGCGTTGGAAACTCTTTGCGAGTTGATTAGGACTCTTTTGAATTGCGTGCATGTGGATCATCCCCCGGAGGTGGTGGCTCATGCTGAAATGGCGGTTAGTGCTTGCATTGAGGAGTTTGAGGGAAGCGTTCCCATTCAGGTGTTGGAGGAACTTTTGACATGTGTTGGATCTGGGCCAGTAGTGTGGGTGACAAATCCTGCATTTGCAGCACTAAAGAAAAAGAAATCCCCGAGGACTCCGGGGAGCTCAGGAAAGAAGGGAGAGGAGGACTTGCCACCGCCGCAGATTCAGCAGACCAATCCTTCGTATTTGGTGGCAGCCAAAGTCTTGCGACGCACGGAAGACAAGATTTCATCTCCCATTGCAGCATTGCTCAACGGATTGTTGACTGGGGATCCCAACGTCATGGAGAAGACATCTTTGTCTACGGTAGATGCAGAGGCTGCTCAGTTACTGTCTCCCAAAAGTTCTGGAAAGAAGAAGAGAAAGGGAAGCGCAGAGAAGGATGAATCCCCTACATTGGCAACACATCTGGAAGCAACGAAGGATACCAATACCGGGGCCAACGTCTATTCCATATCATATGAACTGCATCGCATTGCTCCTCAGATTCTAACAACGGTGATTGGAACTGTTTCAACTTCGTTGGTCAATCAGGATTTGACCAAGAGGTGGCAGGCCACTAAACTTTTGGGAAGGTTGTTTGGTGCCAGGAGTTCGGATATTGCTAGTAGGTTCGGTCCTTGCTTCCGGGAATGGCTGAGACGGAGCTATGGTGAGTTTGTTCTACTCGTTCATTTGATTCCTGGAGCATGTGATATCCCTTCCGATGGATACGGTATCCTGAGTGCCAATCATATGGATACAGTATCCTCAGTGCTCATCTGATGGATATATCGTATCCTGAAAGCACTCGGATGGATATGTGCCAATCTGATGGATACTGTATCCTGAAAGCACTTCTGATGGATACCAAATTCATATCTTGTGCGCACTTTATTGTTGGTATTGTATACTCATCGAAATTTCATGAANGCAACCAGTGCTGCTTCCTAGCCCCATCAGCTCGAGAAGTTGGCTCGAAAGAGATCCAAAAGTACACCGTCTGCCGCAACATCGAAAGCATTCTTCCTCTCTTTGCCTCCTCCGCCACTGTCAGACCCTCCCTTTTCCAATACTCTCGCCGTACCTTGTGACAACAGCAGCAATGATTCGGCCGCAACCAGCGCCGCTTCCTAGCCCCATCAGCTTGAGAAGTTGGCTCAAGAGAGATCCAAAAGAGCAACGCCATTGACTTGGTACAGTCGCCGCTTTCTGCCCTTCTCCAAGACTCTCTTTGCCTTCACGACAGAATCACCGAAGGCCTGACAATCAAAAAGGCCACTTCCGCACTCCACTGTCCAGCAAAATCGTCACTACACTCTTCCGCGCAATAATTCCAATCAAAACAAAGCAACCGATCTCCGCTTATAACCGCAGTCCCGTCACTACCCCAAGAGCTACACCACTCTGCCGACCTGCATTGTTGTCTGGTGCCATCCACACCTCTCCCCATCCTCTCGGCACAGTGTGAAAGACACCACGAAACAAAGTTACACTCCAACCTCCTTCCTACACTTGCTCCCACAAATCACATCTCACTCCAAACCCAACGAACCACTCAGCACCTTCGCCATCTTCTCAAGGTTGCCCTCATCTAATCCAAACCACCAAAACAGCCTTCTCCCTCAGTCCCTGCTGCCACTGCCTTTCGCCAGTCCCCATCCAAGCCAACAGCACGCCTAAGGCAATATAGCCCATCGCTAAGCCATCCCGCAACCCATATCGAAATCCAACCTACAGCTTGCCCAACCTCTCGGCCAAATCCAAGCCGGCCTTGTTACCCCTGTCTACCCCAACTCGTCTACCTTTCGGCAAGTTACCTACCCCATTTGCGTCAGTGACCAAGATACTTAGCTACCACGCTTCCGTCAAGCGTCAAGCCAACCCAATCTTACTACCACACTTCTGACAGTGACTGAATATTTTGCCTACCTCCTCCAACAAGCACTAAGCCAATCCACTCCAGCTACCACGCAGCTGTCAGGCGGCAAGCGCTTGATGTTATTTCAAATAACGCTGACACCTTGGATATGATATTATATCCACGGCTACAACTGTCGTCTGTCGTCACTACAACCAATGATTGTGGCTTCGAAGTAGATTAGAGGTACCTTAATTTATGGCGCGAACGAAATATATTGCTTATACTGGATTCCTCTATAGTAGAATTAATTAAATTTTAATTTCAATTTCATTACTGCCACACTAATAAATTGTGATCTCCTTGAAAAGAGTTTTTTTGGGTGGTTTTGAGAGCTTCAGAGGCCTGGTAGAAGCCCGGAAGTTATTTGGTGGGGAGGCTGACCCTACACTTAGCCTGAAGACAAAATATAATCCGAGAAAAGATAACAGAATGCTTACTTGTGCTAACTATAGTTCTCGACAAGTTTTTTACGTGGTCTATCTGGTAGATATCAAGACAGATAAACTGACCTTGTGTTACCAACACATTATGGGGTTTGCCCCCAGCTAACAGCTACTAAGTAAGATAATTTTTATAATGGATTGTGATAAATGAGGGGAGGCAATGGCTGCGTGCACCCTTTCCCCCATAAAATCCTGATGCGTGACGTCAGAAAATCGACTGCATAGAAGCCCAGTCCATCGTCCTTTCTCTGGCGATGGCACCAGACTTCCAGTTCACCTCAAAGCACCATTGCTGGAGCCAGATTTGCTTTTAATTTCTGAGAAGCCTCATGCTTCCTCTTCAAATTTGGCTCCGCTGGTTGCTCATGAAGAATGAAACTTGGCGACCCATAGAGTGAGAATCTGCGCAACGGACAACGGCAACGGCCACTTATGACATTGGCTACCATGGCATGCACCCTTCACATGCACCAAATTAGGATTATGGTGACACTCACCCTACCCCATTAGTGCCTTACACCTTGGTATGTCATTTGGCAGTGCTTGGACAACGTCGCAATGCTGCGGGAGCGCTACGTTCAGACTTGGAGCAATGCCGCAACACTATTTCTGCTTGGGCAGTAACACCAGAAAACTCAGTAAATATCTTGCTCAGACAAAACAAAATCCACAATCAAGGAACCGTTTAAGCCCGGCACATCCATCCGCCGCCAGGGATTGACGGTAAGCGCCTATACTCGCGGAGAGGTTGCTATTCAACCCGTGCAGGCAACAAATAATTGTATTCCTTGCCATTTTTTGAACTATTTGTCTCACTTCACATCATTGCTCATTATTTATTTGGGCATATACACAGCCTTTGGTGGCACTCACAACAGCTTGAGTGTCTTGTCCTTGCTATGAGAGTGTCACCGAAGGCACATCAACGTGACAGCGCAGTGGGAGCGCTGGTTTTAGCCATGGCGTACTGTCATATCTTTGTCATCCCTCGGGTGCTTGATTTACAAAAATATCTGTTTGAGGCTAGATCAGTGCACAAAACAATTAGTCAGAAGCACTTTGAAGGCCTGACGCAAATGTCCGCAGCGTGGGGGCGGTGATGAGCGTATATGCACACAGGGGGGCTCATCTCCCAGAGTCAACGAATAATCACAAATGCCTCCATTTGATGAAATAATTCCTTGCTTTTTGATCCAATGCTGCCACTAACTATAACACACCCCTGCAACTCTACATTCTCATGCTTCACAAACAGATCATTACAAGTACCAATGAGCTTGATGAAGGTGAGTTGTATTGGAATTGTTGAAAGCAACATTGTGTAGGCTTGATGTCTGCCTTATTTTTATTTATATTTATTTCACACCTCTACTCTTATTTGGTTCTGTTCTAAAAAATGCTCATTTCATCTAAAATCATCATGCCATAAACAAACAAATACAAATGATAATAAACCATGAGAAAGTGAGATATGCTGGGGGGTGCTATTATTCCTACAAAAATCAGTGCCAAATGGGAGATGCTAGAATATGTTTCATCATTTTTATTTCATTATTATCCAATGCTACTGCTAATTGTGTTTTCTCTGCTTTACCTGTGATGTTCATGCCATAAACAGATCAATAAAACAACAATAAACCACGAGAAGATGAGCTCTCTGGGGGAGTACTGTATTTTTATTCTTTCCTGCTCCTAATTTTGGGACATCAACACCCCACTTGTGCAATATCAGTCCCGTCCCCTCCACCTGTCGAGCAGGAAAGCCATGTGATGGATGGCAACAGTGGCGTGGGATTAGTCAAGTCTAATCCTTTATATTTGGTGGCTGCCAACATTTTACGACGTATGGAAGATAAGATATTTTCTCCCATTGCTGCATTGCTCAATGTATTGTGCACTGATGATCCTAACAACATGGAGAAGATCTCGTTATCCAGGGTGGATGCCGAGGCTGCTCAGTTCTGATGGATATGTGCCAATCTAATGGATACCATATTCTGAAAGGTTTTTCTGATGGATATCAAATTCATACTTGTGATTATCTTATCATTGGTATTGCATACTCATCAAAATGTCATGAACACTCCTTGCTTTGATATTGTTGCTTCTTCTAAATCTAACCCTACGCAACATCAGATACTTATCCTAAAGTTTGTGAGACCATGGTGAAATGCCTTGTGAACTTACTCACCACGCAATATTCTGAAGCAGATCTATGTGCAGATGTCAACGCAGCTTTGGCTACCATCATCATACGCGATCCAACGTTGGATATTCGATTGCTCGGTATCCATCAAGTATGCGACCTGGCCCACACTGCCACAGTTTCAGGGACGGAACCAGCAAATGCAACCAATGATGGTACCTCTAGCTCCAAGCGAGCTCATCCCATCTCTGTCATTACTTCTGAGTTGCTTCTGGCTATTGGCAATCGCGTATCGTCGAAAAACAAGATGGAGCACAAGGATGCCATTACGGGGCTGGCGCAGATTTACCATAAGCATTATTTGAGACAAAAGTTGAAATTTGTACAGGAGGGTGGGGATGATGTTTGCATTGATGAGATTTTGGATGTCTGGAAGGTAAGATCGTTTTGAGCTGTTAGTTGTGAGGCCTGGATACTTGAGCTTCTCTTTTGCTGATATGGACTGAACATTTCCCTTTCTCTCTGTCTTATTCTTTACCATTTCGAATTCCCATTTGCATCTTGTCGTTACTCTCTGCTTTCTTAGGATACCAAATCTGCGAGCAAGGAGAATGCTGCGGAAGAGGAAAAGTTTGCGTGGATCCCTCAAAAGGTGTTCGAATGTGTCTCCTTCGCTGATGCTGAGGACCCTGAAATGCGCAATCGCATCTTTCAAATCGTGGACGACGTCCTCCTCGGAAGTGCTAAAAGCAAGGATTCCACCAGTGGCAGCACGTTGACACCCACCAGCCGTGCTGCGGGCCTGGCCTTGATCGTGAACTCGGTGAAGGAGAAGGAAAATGCCTTCAAGTGGATGTGCACCCTTTTCAACCAGCGCTCCCACCTCCAAAAGGCACTTGGAGCATACCTGGATGCACGAAGCAAAGCCAAGGAATGCAAATCCAAGAGCGCCGAAGCTGTCATGGCGGATAGTGAAGCCAAGGAGAAGCTAGAATTGGTAGCATCCCTCTCTGCTCCCACCCCCGAAAGCAGCGGAGGCTCTGGCAAATCACCCGGCGCATCTGCTGATCAAGAGGCCATCCTCAAAAAGGTCCATGCGGCGAAGGATAAACACATCTTCCGTATTCTCTCCACAATCTGCTCATCCGCCCATTCACCCTCGGCGCGCATCAGAGCATTCGACGAGCTTCCCAAACGCACCAAGTCTCTTGGCACCGCAGCTCAGGCTTGGATCAAGATTTTAGCGAGAAGATGTGCCATGGGCGCTTTCGTGAACGCTGAGAATGTGGAGCATTGTATCATACTGAGTCAGGAATGCTTTGAAGCTGAAGATTGTGATGCCTCAGCTGGTTTCTTGGAATGTGTCAAGCTGGGTACAAGCACATTTCCAGCTTTGGGCAGTACTAAGGAGGGCTTTAAGAACTTGGTGGAGTTTTTCGACGCTAGTAGGGCAAAGGATTTGAGCTCGAGCGTGAAGAGGGATATGAAGACATTTGGTGTGGTTACTGCTCTTAGCGAGATCCTTGCTCGTTCTGGCACTGCCAGTGCATCCCGTGGTCCGTCCTCGGGCAAGAAGGGCAGCAAGGGAGATAAGGAGTCCGATGAAGACATGAACTTTGGCGAGGACGGGAAAAATAGCTATGACACATTGCGTGAGCAACTGCTGAGGTTGTGCACCAGGGACGGCACACCCGAACAGGCCAGGAATTCTGTATATACAATCTCCTCCATGATTCAGCCTCCTCAATCCACTTCTGGTGAGGCAAGTAACATTGCTTCAAGAGTGCGCAAAGAAAAGAAAGAATTTGAACCTCTCCTCAAAGCACTTGTCAATCCATCCCGGCTGACTATTCCAGATGATACTACCAGTCCCAAGTCTAGAGGAAGGATTATTAGTGTTCTGAGTGCAATATCAGCCATTGCTGATTGTGCACCTCATGCTTTCAACGCCAGAGGACAGGGGGCCAAATTGGGCTGGGGCCAGAGAGCGCTTCAGTTTTGCTTGGATACGGTTCTGCTCGGCAAGAATGCCAGGCTGAGTTTGTCACAATATGCTGACGACGAGGAGAGCAGTGATTCGGAAGAGGATTTGTCTCCAACCAAGAAGGGCAGAGGCAAAGGTGGCAAGAAGGGCAAGAATGGAGTGTCTGTCCACTGCCAAATGCTTTGTGGTGCTGTTGAAGTTCTGGTTTCACACATTCGCTCCACCATTGTCAATAGTCAGCCCAGCAACAACTCCAAAAGCTCCAAGAAGAGACGCAGTTCATCAGATGGGGAATCACCCAAGCTCAAGCCACCCTCCCATGAGCACCTGACCCAAGTCTTTTCTACACTCATCCAAATCCTCTCTGACGGTGGTGTACCACCCTCAAGTGTGGATGGCCGCTACTGTAAAACTGCCAAGGACAAAGCTGAGCTTCGACGCACTGCTTCTGTCAACATTCTCCGACTGTGTGATGCTAACTTACGACTTGAGGGCAAATCCCTTGAGGCTACATATTTGACACCAAAAATGTGGCACGTATTGAGCTCAGGGCTGGTTGATGACAACAAGGGAGCCAGGAGCAGTTTTATGGAAGAGCTGAGCCATATGTTCACGGCAAGCGGAAAGTTCCGAGCTGCTGGAGGGGCACAGGTTGCTCCCAGTTTACGATTTGTCTCATTGGTTACCTTGTGTGCTGATGGGGACGCACATGGTGCAGCTCATTCTGGTGCCAATGTAGGCCATAAAGCATCTAATGGGGTTAAGAAGGCCGCAACGTCATGCATCAAGCAATTGCGCACCACATGCCAAACGGCCCAAGCTCAGTGTCGGTCTACTGGGAGATCGGCTGAAAAACATTTTGAGAGCCGATTGAAGATGAAGCTAATGCCGGAATATTGTGTTCCCTATGCTCTGCATCTCCTGGCCTTCAGGCATGAAACTGGGAGTGTTGCTGGTACGCTAGCTGGCGAGAATGACAGTGATGAGGATGTGGAGGAGAGTAGTGAGGTTGGCGAGGAGATGGTCCAATCCCAAGAGGCTAGTCAAAAGATGTTGAAGAAGAGAATGAAATGGCTTTTTGATCCACTCGTTCAAAGCTTGGGTGCTGGAGCTGACAACGTGCGTGTTCATTATTCGTGTGCGATTCGCGCTGATGTTGCAAATGGCAATTTCTCTTACCTTATTTTTTGTTATCATTCTGCTGTGCCAGATATCATTCCTACTCCGCATGGTGGAGCTCCTCTCCAAACATCCTCCCACCAATGTCCTCAGAGATTCCACAGATTCAGCCATGCCATCCCTTGACCTTGGTGACGAAGAAGACAATGTAGAGGAAAACAAGCATGACACTGATGAAAAAGAAGCTGAGGCACGGATGAAGATTATTTGCCAATTTGCTAGAGAAGTGCTGCTTGGACATGTAAAGAAGGATGTCAATTTGAATGTGTACCCAGGCAGTATTCAGATTCCGGGAGATTTGTACCGAGCAAGACCATCTTCTCCAACTGTGAAGAAAATGTATGAGTCAGAGGAGTCTGAGGAGGAGGAGGAGGCTGTTGGCAAGAAGAGGAGGCCCAAGAAGTCTATCAGCCACTACATCAAGAAAAGTGAGGATGACGAGATGTCGTTGGATGACCAATCCGATGATGACGAGGATGGAAAGTCTGAGGTGTCAGATGATGAGTTTGAGGAGAAGAAGGTCGCTCCCAGCAAGAGAAAGACGAGAAGATCCATTGAAAAGTCAAACGAAGTGAAAGAGAAGTCAAATGAAGATGGCTCTGACGATGCTATGTCTGGAAGCACCTATGAACATTCTCCTGAAAAGTCTGCGGATGACAAGCCGGAGAAGACTGCAGAGCAGCTCACCTATGAGCATTCTCCTTTTGAGCAATCGCCTGCATCTGATCATTCCCCTTCCTTCTCGCCAACTGCGGCTGCTCTCCCTCTTTCATCTGAAGATGGTTTTGACAAGGAGTTCGGTGATGTCTCTCCCATCTCAAAAGCTGAAGATTCTCCCAAGGTGGACTCTGCTCCTCGGGTAGGCAGGAGGAAGAAGAGCAGCTCATCAGCGCAAGCACCAGCTAAATCCAGAACCTCTGCAGAAGCGAAGAAGTCAAAGACCTCGAACACAACTTTTACGCAGGACAAGAAGTCTAGGGTGTCGGATAAGAAGCTGTCAAGTCGAGTTCAGGTACACAAATCGAAGACATCTGGCAAAAAGCGCAAGTCAAGCGACATTGACGTTTTTGACGAGTATCCGTCACCGGCCACTGATAGCGCTGGCTCACCTTTGGTCTCCCAAAATGGATCAACCAAAAAGCCCAAACCCGCTTCTTCCAGGGCCTCGAAAAGCGGTGGCAAAAAGTCACCCATTTTGATTCCCAAGAGTGTCATGATCAATGTTACCAACTCAGCTGCTTCCTCAGGCTCCAGCTCAACTGCGGTAGCAGTTTCTTCCAAGAAGAAACGCGCAATGAAGAAGAACAGCACAACGAAAAAGAAGCATAAGGAAAGTTTGGAGATGGAGAAAGATAATGATTTTGACTTTTCCCACGCAGCCATCAAGCCTAAGGTAAAAGCCAAGTCTAAATCCGAGGGGAGAGGAAAATCTCAAGCCCCCGCTTCTGGGCGTTCAAAGAAGAAGTCTGCTTCTTCGGAGGCGGTGTCATCGGCAAAGAAGTCTCCTGCGAGAAAGGCGAGGCCCCCTGTCAAGGCCAAGGTTTCAGGTGGTAAGGCTAAGGTCACGACTGCGAAGGCGGTGAAGGCATCAGGTGGTAAGGCCAAGGTCACGACTGCGAAGGCGGTGAAGGCATCAGCTGGGAAGGCCAAGGCATCTGCCACTGGCAAGAAGGCAGCTGGGAAAAAGACTCCCACATCTGGCCGCGGAAAGACTGCCCCTGAGGGAGCATCTCCTTCTACCACGTCAGAGGCTAGCTCTCGAGCATCACCATTGCGACGAGGTAGCAGGAGGAGTGCCCGAGTCTCTAAGGCTTGATAGAAATTATTGCCTGCATTCTGGATCATGGATAGATGGTTTTTACTGGTGCCATACGCTGACTATTTAGGATGCATGTGAGAGTTTTGGGCTGTCTGTTTGAGGTTTGGGCGTATCATAGTATTGATCAGCGAGTCCATTTGTTTTCATTGCAATGAAATAAATGTTGGCTCCAATTGCATATGATTTTATTATTTGTTGTTCAAGAGATGAAGATGTATTAAAAGATACCATAGGTTTGGTTATTACTACAATGCTCTTTCAAATAACTAAGTGTACATTGTTTTTTTTTTCGTCACACTAATCTCTTGTCACCTTGTTGTATTTTTTGCGCCCAGTTCAGAGTCCCTCCCACATCAGCGATTCCCTCTTAGAACCCCCCCCTTGTGCTGCCCCAATCTAAATGACCGTTGATTCTGCACAATAATCCCTCTGTTGTCCAACTGTTTTGTAATCTGCAATCTGCACCTTCACATAATAATGCTATGCATTGGTAGAAGGCTCTTTTGTTTCAGTTATCAGATCATTTCTAATTCAGTGCATTATTCCCATTCTTCAACATTCAATGAAATATGAACCTACCATACAGTAGGGATCCCTTAATAATCAATAGAGACAGCTCAAATCCCAGAACTTCCCATCACGTGCAGTTTTGCTGATTTTTGCCATCTTTTGCCCCGATGTGGGAGTGCGTAAGCTTTCTATGAATTCCGCCGAAAGGATGACCACATGCTCCCAGCTGACGCCTTCTGTCGTTGCGGCGGTTGTTCCTCTTCCCGCGGCCTCTCTTCCATCGTTGGCTGCTGCTGCTGCGACTGCAATCGCCTCTTCTCCTCCTGTTCCGCCTTGGCGATGGCCCGAATTTCCCGCCTCGCGCCTTCCGGTATCGAGTCTTGATGGCCCTCCTCGAAAAGCCCTCGTAGTTTATCGCGGTCCATCATGAACGGAACGTATATCGTCCCTACGCCGATGGTGCCGACGATGGCGGCGGTTGCCAGGGCTACAAGTTTACGTCCATCCGTTCTCGACATGATCAAAGTCTATCAAAGCGATGGATAGATAATACTCCTATTGTGTTGTGGAGGTTGCGGCAGGTTGCGGCTACAATTAATAAGGCTGCACGCAGCGGGGGCGGGGCTGAAAATAACCGCTGAAAAAACGATAATTGGCTTGACTCGACTGCATCAAGAATTTTTCATCCGCTGATTGTTCAAGGAGTCATGCGCAGCGGGCGGCTGAAAAAAGTGTCAACAATCTTGGCGGGTCGACGGCCAGACTAGATATCTTAGTATCTG
>JALLAS010000601.1:0-12276 GCA_036939415.1 Detonula confervacea | reverse complement strand
AGTTACACGTGGCAGGGGGGCAGACTTGATGTAGCCATTAGCTAGAGTTCCAACAGTCATAAACTGATTATCATCATCATCAAAATCCTTGGCCTCATGAATTTCTTAATTTTTGAGTATTCAGGTTGCCAAATTCAACTTGGTGCCTTATTTGAGAAGAAGAGCCCAGATCCAATGCAGCGCACTTGATAGTCTAGTTGCATTGCAAAAATCGTAGAAAAAAATAGTAGGTGATACTACCATGAAAATGCATTATTAATTAGCTCACTTTAGGCAAATCATAGCCAGAATTCCAGTATTCCGCGCACATATTTTCCTGGCAAATAGGGCAGCCCAATCAAATACACAGTTGTAGGTATTGTACCAATCCGCAGTATCCAGAGGATCAATCACCAGTGCCAGGTAAAATCTGCAGTTGCAAGTTGCAATCTACAGCAGCAAGTGTAAATCATGAGAATCAAGTAGCAATCCATAGTAGCAGGTACTAAGGGTACAAATGAAATTAGATAGTACAAGTACATGGTACATGTTGATTACATAGTACATGGCAAATGCAAGTGTTTGTCTTATCAAGCAACAGTAATAAATTGCAATCTGCAGAACAGTGTAATCTATTCACATTATTGTAACAATGTAATCTAAAGCCAGTGCAATCCACAGTAGCAACCAAATGCAAATCAATCCAATTTGTAATCGATCCTAGTGTAGTAGCAAATGAAAGTACGATCAAGTCCAATCAGTTAGCAATCCTAGCACAGCAATCTGCAGTAGCAATTGCAATCTGCTATAGCTATAGCAATGTAATCCGTGTTAAACATAGCAAAGCTACTGTTCAATAGATATCGTTTGAAAAGATTGCTAGGGAGTTAATGAGCTATTGCTATGTGAATGCCATGTCCAAACTGGATGCAAATGATCGGCAGATATTTAAACTCAACACAATCCACAACTCCACGTAATCAATCACACATGACTCCAAGGCTCCATGGGACTCCATCTGGTGGGACTCAGACTGAACAAGTCTAACACACCCTTTCACCAGCATGGTCCACGTGCCTTCCAATTCACTCTTCCTGTTATATGTTATCTTTTGTCGTTTCAACCTCATCTCTTACATCTGCCAAAGATTATTGCAATTGCTCTTTCACATTCATTTCCATCTCAATTGTAAATTATATTTTCTATCATCAATACCCTATCCTACCTTTCTCTGCTTCTATTCCCTGCACCCTTGGTTACCAGGAAATGCTGTACTTGGGGGCATCCCAGCACCCTTTGTTGTCCATGACATATTTGATGCATTTTCTACATCACAATCCAACTGCTTTCCGCACATTTTGCAAATTTCCTGAGCCTCTGGCATATTTCCCAGCAATAGCATCACTCCCCTCGTGATGGCTCTTTCGTACGCGAATTCCGGGCTGAGTGGTTGCTAGCATCAGCTTTTTTCTGTGCTTGTTGTTTCGTTGCCTTTTGGCTGCTCTCTGCTCTTATTTGCATGCGCCTGCTCACTGCTTGCTCGCAGTAGATATCTTCCTATGTTGGATGGTGATTTTGCTCCCAAAAAGCCGCATCTCAATCCGTGGCTCCATCGCAATTCATCCTACTCTCGGATATGACGAAGGTGCGAGGCAAGGAATTATAATGGTCTTCTTGCATGCTCGCAATGGGGACTCTTGGATTATTTTTCAATTTCAATTTTGATGTCTGATGATGGAGCGGGATTCTAGCTCCTTTCCCTGATAAATGATTATGATGGTTGCGCTGCACTGCTCCCAGTACATGCGCTTGCCATTCCTTGCTACTGCTAAACATCGCAAAGCTACTGTTCAACAACTATTGTGTGAAAAGATCGCTAGTGAAGTAATGAGCTATCGCTTTATGAATGCTCGGACGCAACTGATGGTGGATATTTAAACTCAGCACGATCCACAACTCCACGTGATCAATCACGCGTGACTCCAAGGCTCCACAGGACTCCATTTGGTGGGACTCAGACTGAACAAGTCTAACAATTGACCATTTCAAGGATAGCGGTTTTTGCTAAATTTCGCTAAAACGTTACATCATCCGAGTTGTCAGCCACTGCCACCTGCCACAAAATCTCACAAAATGACTCTCTACACTCGCTCTCTGCACCTCCATTCAGCCAACCCACTATGCGCACTGCCAATCCGACCATCCCATCCAATGATCCCGTCCACTGGCACACCAAATGATCGCAATGCCGTCCCATCCATAGCCCTTGTTGTCCTTGTTGATGTAGTATTTGTCTCGGCGAGTGGGAAAGAATGGTGTGACGCCATATCCTTTCCAATGTATGATCAATGATCAATGGCATGCCTATGGTTATGCCCCTCTCTTCAATTCATCATCACCGTCTTCATCGTTGTTGCCGACGCCACATCAACGCTAGGAGAAAACAACACCATTGGCGGCACTACATAAAAGCTAGCAACGATTTGCACCTAGCTTCTTGTTTCCCAAGCAAACATTATCGCTGCCAAAATTTCAAGCCAACATCATCTTCATCAGTCAATCAGTCTATTGATGGAGACGATGGCAAGGACGATGGCGAGGAGTACTGGAACTTTAACGAGGCGGATATTCAGTGGATGCATTATTGTGCTACCAAGTTAGTGAAAGAATGTGGTGAGCAAGAACAGCAACAACAAAACGTAGAAGGGGCAGAAAAAGAAAACAGTTCGGAACCTGTGGAAGGCGCCCAAGATTATACTGCCGGGGTTCCTTCCGGCAATGACGTATACGTACATGCGGAAGATGCATGCAATAGCGACAAAAACAACAACATACCTCCCTTGATCTCCGTTTTCTCCGCCGCCCTCGCGCGCTACGGGTAATGTGACCCCTCCAAATATGAAGACACCTTTCGCACCTTCCCGCCAGAAGCCATCGCCCTGGATCCAAATATTGTAGCCCTAGCCATGGCGTTGGGTCCTGACGACGGCCGTCGCAGGAGGATATTTCGGCGAGGGTGGCATTATCAACAGCGCGGCGGCAGAGGAATGATGGACAATAATGGAGAGTTGGAATGACAGGATGCCTTGGGGATTGTGCATCAGATGCTCGGCCTCGGCGGGGAGGACGGCGAGGAAAATATGTTGGATCCCAATTCGCCATTGTTGCAGTTGTATTTGCAGAGTTTGCTGCCGTAGGCGCAGGGGGGAGATATACGTTCTCCTCCGAGGGGCTGATTGTTGTCATCTTTGGCGAATATGTTGTTGAGTATTGCAATGGTATAGATTTTTGGGGCAATGATGTTGATAACCTTTGTCGTTTACTACTGAATCACTTGTGCCTTGAACAGAAGATTGCTGCCTTTTGTTTCAATAAATACCATAGAGATGACATTCTAATTTAAATAGTCATCTTCTCCCTTGTTGTAATCTTTAGAGTCAGCGTGGTATTATGGAATGAGACCCAAATCCTTATTGACCCTCGCAGCCCAACTCACGTACATAGACGCCTGCAATCTATGGTAACAATGTGAAGCATTAAAGATAGAAATCAAATGAAGTAGACGCTTTTTTGGTTTTGTCAATTCCGAGATGTGATATCATTATTTTACAAACGGCACTGCCAACCGAGAAGAGTCTGGCACATCTAACAGGAAAGGCGATACACCAGTTGATCATGGTGGGGCGCTCATAGGCGCAGCTCAAGTGCCCACAAAGAATTATAAAGACATGCTGCAGCTACAAGTTTCTCCCCAGTGTGTAGAGTCAGAGATTACAAGCGGCACATGGAGCATCAGCGGCGTCACTGATCCAAATAACGAAGAAGATGATATCTGCATGGACAAATTTGTCAATCTCAAGCTCAGGGTGGCCGAGCTAGAATCGCAGCTGCTACTCCAAAGAGGCAATGATTCTATGCATATGCTTGCCATTATCAAGACCTTGCGAGATCAGAATGCAATCTTAGATCACGACATTATTGGCCTTGGGCATCAGCTGTATCAAACTCGAGAGGATTTGCTTATCGAAAGGCTCAATACCCGACAGGTTCAAACGATCATGCAAGAGAAGACGTCCATATTGGAGAAGGAGAAAGATTGGGCGACTTGTAAAAACAAGTTCATTCAGGATGAGAATTGTAAGTTGAAGCAATCTTTCAACAGACGTGATACAGCTGGTGACTTGAAAATTTCCTAATATGAAGTACACGAGGAAGCTCCAGAGAAATGTGTGCCATTCCCTAAACAACCAAGAAGACATGCCATGGCTTTGATTAAGTCATTTGCCCCCAAACTAGGTACTAGAAGGCTGCCGCTCCTGGAGATATTACGATACAAGCCTTCACCATCTTCATTAAGTGTAAGAAAGCAGCCGTGTCTGGAGAATAGCGAGACCAGTCGAGCAACAGCGACCACAGTAGATTCTTCTGATGCATCACTAGAAAGTCATGGATCATGGGCCTCCACTGAGCATATCAACGCACAAATAGAACTCTTCAACCGCAGGTCAAATGCAAGGCTATTGACCAAAGTCAAAGAAGAAAGCTTGCGCAACAAGGAGACTACTATCAAGTCTTCAACAAAACGACATTCAGAAAGCAATATTGACAAACCAGGTCTGACTTGGGAATATTGAGTTTCAAGTTACACAGAAACCTTCCCCCAAATCTAAACGAAGTAGGTCGTTCACCCTTGGCGAGAGGTTTCAATCGCTTTCCATGAATAGTTTACGTGGGTCATATAGCAATGGTGTATCGCTTGATGTGAATAGTTTACTTTGGGACAGTGATGATGAGGATGGTTAAACCGTTTCCATGAGACGATCAGTAGCGCGGCTGAAGTGTGCTAGTTATGTATCTAGATTCCGGATGGAGCAATTATTCGAGAAAAATGTCATATCAGGATGCAAACCATAAGTGTAACCTAAAGCTCCAGGATCATGAGTTGTTGTCTTTGCTTTGTGATGCCAGAACTTGCAATGTATAGGCTGCTTCGTCCTCAAAATGAGAGATGTCTTTATTGGCAGTTTGCTAAGTTGAGTTTCTCTTCGCAGTTAGTGTTTTTTGATAATTCCTTCCAGCATATCAGCTGTCATGATGCCTTGCTTTGGGAAATACCGCCCAACTCTCTCCCTTTCCCAATACGGGGCCTTGTCATCCTGACCATTGGTACTTGTAGCGTTATTTTTGTCATGGAACTTATACCTGTATTTCTCAATGCGGATGTATTTNTTTCTCAATGCGGATGTATTTTGGTATTTCATGGCTCTCGCCGTTGGCTCCTTCGTTGGACGCCTCCTCTCCAGACGATGGCGAAGACATGAGATTCCACGGATCAGTCTCTATCAAATCGATTACATCTTTTTCTTGCCTCAAAATCTTCAACAAAAAGTTATAGATCCAAGGACTTCTCTCAACTCTACCACTCGCCGCAGCTATCCACATTTGCCAGTCAATCCGATGGTGGCTTTGCAGAGATTTTTTTGTCAAATAAATTTTGAGCGAATAATTGCTTATACTCTCGAATCACAAAAAAATCAAAGCACTGAAAGAGGGTTAAATAGCAAAACTTACTACGGGCTAATCCACCGTGGGCGCAGGTGGACATCTCCTGGTTTGACTTTGAAGTGATACTCTTTCCATGGCCCATTGATATTGTTTGCCGACTCAATGATTAGTTCTTCCCGCTTCTCAGAAACGACCCCGAATGCACCATAAGTACATACTAATCTCAGCTTATCAAAGGATCCATTCATGGTTTGATTTTTAGCAAGGAGATTTCGAACCACATTTAGATTGAGTTTAGCCACAAAAAGGAAGAATGCTATGCTGCTGATTGTTCTGATCACAGGAGCCTGCCTAAGACTAATGGCACCAGATGTGATGCTTTGAATGTAAGATTGTGTTGCTGGTGTTCCGAGAGCTATTTTTTGTGCAAGAGGTGGTAGGTTATTAGCCAAGAATGCATCATCCAAGCAAAATATTGCAGGAACCTGACGATACACGAGACAGCACTTCTCGCGTTAGGAATATGCACTGGTGAAGCAAGAAGTAGGATTCAAATTTGAGCGAGAACTCACAATTGTGAGCCAGTTCAAGAAACTGCCATGTTTTCATGATCATAAAGTTCAGACACAAATTGATATGAGCATTGAACTCTAAAAGGAGCAACATGCAAATGTGAAAAGGACCAAGGCACTTCACCTTAAGTTTCCACTTGTGATAAGTATCAATTGAAACTGTATCTGAATCAAACCACCAATCAGTCTCAAATTTCGAAAGGGCATCAAAAGTAGAAATGGGGCCACAAGTTCCACGAAATGGTTACTCCATACTTCGAACCGATGCCATGCTTTTGGCATGAAGTGAAAGTACTGGGTCAAAGGATTTGGCACAGGCTAAAGTAGTCCACAGGATACATCACAGGTTGTAAGCGCAAAGAATAAACAAACAATCAGATGGGCGTCTAAACTAAAATGGTACCCAATCACTCACTTGCGTTTCGTAAAAGTAATCCATGGCCGACATATCCCCCACCTTCCATTTGCAATCCGAACTCTTCATCTTGATCAATCCCGCCCCCATCATTATTTTGAATAGATACCATCGAATTGCCCAAATCACAAGTAGCGGCACAGGAAATGCCCCCATTACACCATTTCCAGCCCCTGCTGCAACCGCACCCCCAGCTCCAATAGTTGAACCAAAGAATGGATTCAAACTAAGCAAAGGCACCAAAAACAGTGCATGGAATGTAAGCTCCGCCAACTGCGGCTCCCATCCATACCCATAAAACGGACCCCCCACGCTCATGAAGGAACGTTGTATCAGCCACAATCCGAGCATTAGAAATACATTGGAAGATCCCGTGGCTAGCATGAGCGTGGATAGGAATAATCCTACATTTGCCAAGCCATTGAGCCATGGGTTTAGATTGTCCCTATCTTTGGCAAACCATAGCAGGGTGGGTAGGGGACGATCCATCCGATCAGTACGATGCCAGAATTTTTCGTTGAATATTGTTGCTACGGTACTGTTTGACAGTTTGTCTTTGAATGTTTTGACAAATATGTTGTCTGCAGCAGTTGATTTGTACTCTTTACGATATTCCAACCACTCCTTTCTTCTCTCCGACTTCGTCTCTCCCCGTTTTTGAGCAGCGTTTAATACGTTTTTAGCGGGTGATATTCCCCTATCACCTATGAGACCCTTGTTTTGGAATTTTGCTACAGAAAAAGCTGCTGTGTAGACTATGGCTAGGAGACGTATAAATAGGATTCTCGTGAGATGATAAGATGATGTTGGGTTAGTACCAGCATTGTTGAGTAGATCGGTTGCCCTGGATAGGATGCCCGATGCAGAAGCGGCAGATGCTGGTTTAATTGCTAGAAGTAATGGTGCGATCATGAAAGTCAGTTTCATAATGGAATTATTAGCCTTCCTCGGCCTCATCTTCCTCACTGAAGAGTGGGTGCTTATTTGATCTCCAGAGTTCATCCGTATACCATACAAATGCGTTGGTGTCTCCTGTCTATGCGTATGATGTCTAGCCCCAACCTGGCTTCCAACTTGAAACGCCACCATGCTGCTTCTTCCTGATGTAATGCTTGCATGTTGGGTTGCAAATGCATTTGCTGTATTTCTAGGAGTCGCATTTCTTCGAAACAGACAGGGCATAAGCAAGCTACAGAAGATGAACGCAAGTTGATTCAACCGCAGCTGCAGCAAGGGTGATGTGATGGCCATTATAGCGCGATCACTTTTCGTTGCAACAGTGACCAGTGACGTATGATTAGATGATGTCACTGTCACTGGTCACTGGTCACTGATTAAAGTACCAAACAAATAATGTCGCTGTTTTATCGTCTATCGTACGCCAGTCTCGTTCTGTATCCCTCGACAGAAAGTAGTGTCGCCATCAATCTCACCGCTGGCCTCAATAAATGTTACTCCAGCCATAAACTCCAGGCCCTCATGTTCCCCACTGCCATTGCCATAGTATTATCGAATCGATTGAATCTCAGCTTGATTTTGATTGATCTTGATTGCTTTGAGAAAAAAATGAAAACCGTCAAGATCAAACATCATGTCAAACATCAATGAAAAATTATGGCGGGCTTCTGTTTTCAAGACATCAATCTTGGATCTTTGGTCCGTCCGTCGCTTGAAAAGATATTTGGCGGGAATTATGAGAAGCCCGCCACCGCCGCAAAAATCTGGAAAAAATTTCTTCGAACATCTCAAATCGCTTTTCTTAGCGCCTTGCACTAGTTATATTGGATTTTGGTCGCCGAACGAAGTTAGGAAGATACTGTGTGATTTTCGGATGTACTCCTTCAAATTTTAGTGTGAGATGAGTAGAATCAGTACTAGTAGGAGTGCACGCACCAACACCAACAAATAATATAACCAACAACACCGACACACACCATGGCCTTTTCACAGTCCCACGCAATTCCGTCCCTCCATTTCACAATATCAGCATCTCCTACATAGACTGTCTGCCCAATTTCCTAACAACAATCCATTCTATAACACCATGTTCGCCCGCGCCACCCGACCCCTATCCCGAGCCCTCGCCCCCCTAGGCGACCGCATCCTCATCCGCAAGGCCGCCAAAGAAACCCAAACCGCCGGCGGCATCCTCCTCCCCACCGACGGTGCCAAGGAACCAGATGAAGGAATCGTAGTGGCTGTTGGACCTGGAATTCGGGATGTCACCGGAAGCCTTCACGCTCCCACTTTGAAGGCGGGAGATAGTGTCATGTTGCCCAAGTACGGAGGAACTGAGATTGAGATTGAGGGCGAGAAGATGAATTTATTCCGGGAGGATGATATTTTGGGCAAGTTCGAGTAAAGATCGCTGGATCTTTATAATGCGCGGCATGCGTCTCAATGGTGGAGACTTCAACGTCATGAAGGTGCCATATTCTTGGAATGGAAAATAATCGGGATTAACGGAAATGCAGGAAAGACACATGTCACGCACGGAGCACGAGGAAATAATGGATGTCCACTGCATGGGATAATTCATTGTCTGGTTCCTTGAGGGGTGGAAGTTGAACATACTTGACAAAAAGTGTTTTTCAGGGGATTCAGAAAAGGAGGACCGTAGCAGTTTAGATGAATTGGATATGGCTAAATTTGCCACTGAAATGTAAGAGCCTCGACAACCACAAAATTCAATAGAAAAAATATAAATACACAATTGATAAACTTTAGAATCTAGTTCGGTTACTTCAGCTAACGCTTTTTGCTGTTCCAGTTTGGTTTGGGGAGACGCAAGGGAACCAAGTCAAGCACACCAATACAACGAGGGCATTTTGCGACATGGTGATGGAATTTGAACTCAAGAATGCTTTGCTTTGGCAGACACATCGAAGACTACTCTCGTTCGTACTCTATGAGAGATACTATTAAGAATCAATGAATTCAACAATCATTCAGTGAAGACTTCGATTTCTTTTCCTATTAGATTTTAGAGTATCCTTGTGTATGTGTCAACTACTCCTAGGTGATATTCGAGCCATTGTAGGTATCGTACTACCTTCGTATCCTTGTTTTCATTTTTTATTATCGTAGAGATGCGCGCAGCCAGTATTGTACGCTACGGGGATAGCAAAATGATTCTAACTGGTTGTTCGTATCTTCATGCTACTCCTCGGGTATTGTAATAATCTTCGTATGAGGTCCTCTGGCTTGCCCGTTTAATCCTAACTTCATTGGGTCGTTTGAAGAACGACATTATTTACACAGAAAGCCAGGATGACGAGAGATATTTACCTTCATTCAATGACCTTATCTGCTGCAATAAAGCCCTACGTGACCAAGTCTCACCCTCACTGTCATATCTTCGTGGTGACCGTACATTGACGATCGGTGGGCCATACCACGGGAAATCTCCGCGGCCAGAGTATTTCCTGTTTGTCCGTTTATGATTGGCCCCGCAGAGCTGTGGATCATTCGATTAGTGCTAACGTGTCTGCGTGGCTGGTGCTGGTGCTGAGAAGACTGTGATGCGCCCATAACTTTCAATGATTTCTTTTTATGAGTTTGAAGTGATCGAGGCAGGAGGCATTGCAGATGGTATCCTCTATCGAGACCAGGATCGAGACACTGGTATCGTGTTGTGTTCGTGACCTACGCGAGACCCAGCCAGACCGCCCAAGACCAAGTCACCCATTTTAGTCTTGGCTGGTTGCAACTTGGGTCAAAACGACCGTGACCGTGAAACGACTGACGACTGTTCAAGATCAGGTCAAGATCGAGAGTGAGAAGTAACCTGAATATGCAACGATCATACCAGGAAGGATGGCTGAACGGTCAAAAGAACAAGTCAAGACGGGTCAATTCGAAAATTGTGCCTCAACTATCTCTACTCTCTCGGCGAGTGGTTCCTACCTTTGTAGCACCTAATAGATAGGTGCTGATAAATGGAGTATGGTATCGTAGCACGATCGAACAGGATCGTACCTAGTGCGATTGGTTTGAGAATTTCGAATTGGGTGGATATAATATGTGCGTTGAAAGCTTGGACGTTATGTATGCAAGTTGATGCAGTCCGCCTACGAGAGAGGTTGAACATAGTCTGAGTTCGTGGGTGACGGAACAGGACACCAAGGTAACCCTTTGGCTAAACTTCAACTATCGTATACTGTCACTTGAATACTCAATGGTCAATGTCCCTTTTAAGTTTGATTTAAACAATACGAATATGAGCAAAAATGTAGAACTTTCAAAATAATCAAGAGCAACGACAGGGAAGATTTATCTGAGAATGCATCCAAAACTCAACTTTCTTAAGATTGACATCAAGACCAATTGGAACTAAAGGCGTATATCATTGCCTCTCAGGAGCACCCAAGCTGAGTATTACCAGCCTTGAAACTCATAATCTATTCATATGCCGCATTCAGAGCCTCACTACATTCCCGCAATGATTAAAATGATGGGCAGCAAACTTTCAAATCTTCGCCAGCAGCACGGGCACATGACAACTAGTAATTGGTGCCAAGCTCCACCTATGCCCGAGGATTGGCTCCTTAGAGGCAACGTACACAGCACACCGAACTCTCAGCCGATATCACGGGTAGCTAAAAGAACTGATTATGGAAATGGTGGCAAACACAAGAAACAAAATGAACATAGTCGAAGCACTAGTGTTGAAGCCAAAGGAGTATTCGTTCCAGAGGGAGTTCAACCTAGCCAAAAAGTGAAGATTCGTTTTCCAAATGGAACCACACGTGTAACAACTGTACCTGACCAATCGAAATGGATGGCCAAAAAAAGTGGCAATGGAGCATCTCGGCCATTCTTTTTGGCATTTATGCCAACTAAGTCAGAATCTGCTTCTTTTGTTTCTCGGGAGCTCCATCCGTCTGAAGAACTGAGCCAATATCGTAATGCCTCTCCTTCAATGCAACCAAAACCCAAGAGGCCATCCAAATTGAAGGAGAAGGTGCGCTTCTCTACCCCTTTGGGCACAGTCTGCCAATGCTCTCCTTCCTTGGGTTTTTATGATTCTATGTGCCCTTGTCATGGAACTGATCCTGCGGCCCAGTTTTTCAGGACCTACCTTTGATTCAGCTCAAAAAATCGGATTATCACTCCTTCTCACAACCAGAGGTGTTTTGCGCAGCTTGGTACTTCTAAGCGTATCGCTAGTCTCAAAAAAGTAGCATAGAATTTGAATGGATTCTAGTCCTGACTGCTGTGCTTAAAAGCATTCATGGAAAAATCAGCTTTTAACATTAGAAATGCCTACATCATGGATTTCTGCTCTTATAAAATTAATGGTAAAATCCATTCTGAATTATTAGAAAGGATGAATTGAGCTAAAATAGCTATCATGTCACAAACATACACAGAACCCACATAGAAAGCCTCGGACCAATACAACTAGCATGGTCAGAGATATGCAGATGGTGCACATCAATGCAGGTATACCATGCATCAATGATAGGTTTAGGATAAATAGTAATTGCAATTGAGTCCAATTGTGGTTCTAGATGAATCATGTGCCATGTATTTCATTATCATACTCAAGTTGAGACTCCATGTATTTTCAATTCACACAGAAGTCATACATATGCATCAACATGTGATAGAAATATTAACACATTACTTGCAACGATGATAGTAGAAAGTGTTCTACTAAACTATTACATTTAATATTGCAAGATGGTCGACAAAATAATAAATGATGGCATTGGTGTTGGTATTGACCATCTCACAGCAGAAATGGTGGGAAGAAACGGCGTACAAAGTTCTTTTTTCAGATTTTTCGCATCCCGCATCCAT
>JALLAS010000600.1:0-17224 GCA_036939415.1 Detonula confervacea | reverse complement strand
CACTGGTGTTCGTGGATTGCACAAGCTTCGCTGGTGCTCGGATGATAATCCAACAGACCTTGTTCTCAATGACTCATTCAAGGTGAACAAAGCTATCCATAGCCTAAATCTAGTTATATCACCAACCATACAACAAGGCTATACCTCGAGGGTTTAGATAATAAAAATATTGAGCCAACCACTGATGATATGGTTGAAGTCATAACACATCAATGTTCATATTTATACAACTGAAGAGGTGGTGTTTCCAAAGAAGCATATGATTGGGCTCCTGCATCAAGATCTTATGGTCATCATGCAACTCTAAATCCCGTGATAGCCAGTGCCATCCCAAGAAGACCTTGATTTGTATTATTGCCAACTAGACAATGCACTTGAGAAAGATGATTGTGAAAAATAGTGGGACCAGCATCAATATGATGAACATGCTGATGTGAAGCAACCGACCGCCGCCATTGGTGCCTTTTTCATGTGTGATGGTCAGTCAACGGCACAACTATAAACATTATAGCAACAGACAATCAAAGATCTGTTTAGATTGTCTTTATTGAATTAGAAGGTCAAGCGAACTGTTTCTCCAACTAATTTTTGAAACCGCACACTGCCTCATTGTTCATGTGAAAAGGCTTAGTGGGCAGTGAACACTGAAGACGCTTTGACTCTCTTGTTTTCTCTAGCTGATTAAAGCTAGCTGATTTTTTTTGCTTTCTGTGCATTGCTCACAAGCTTGCTCATGGTTTGGTTCCAAAAGTGACAAGTATGAGGATAATTCAGTATATGAAGCTACTGATGATTTAACAGCAAAAAACAAATTTACATTGCACTCACCACTTTTGCTTTCCTAGCTTCATCAGTATTCCTCTTCTCCTCTTCCTTCTTGTGTGTCTTATCTTGCTTTGAGGTCTCCTCCTTCTGAACCTATTTACTCTTGGCAGCAGCTATGAACTCCTTCTCAGTATAAGCTATTGTCTTTTATGTATAGTTGTTTTATTGATATACAGCTCAAGCTGTGGGCAGAGGACACGATTATTGATTGATCATGAAGCTGAGAAACTTATGTTTGCCATATTTTGATTCATCTCTATATGGCAGGAAGTGCTTGCAGATAGACTTACCACTCAACCAAACCTTTTATTGAGCACGCAATCTCCACGGAAGACTTTGCATCACCTTTTTGATGGTGATACAACTCTTTGCATCACCTTTTTGATGGTGATGCAATTCTTTGCATCAGGTGAGTCTTTGGCAAGTGGCTTCTCACATGATTGGGTCGCTTATTCATTATCAACCTACTTGTTGACAGCATTGTCAAGTACCGCAACAGGCTCTGAGATTGCATTATTAGTAATTGTAACGCTGTCTATGTCATTATTATCAGATGATGGCAACATATCAGGAGACGACAACCACAATGCTGTGTCTATACATTTCCTTATATCATATGGTTTGGAAATGGATCCAGGCAAAGTGTCATCATGATGAGCTAGGAGGGGTGGAGGTGGAGGAAGATGTGCCGACGGATCATTAGCGCCATCAGTACATCTAATGTTGACACCCACTGTGTTGACTGTCATTGTCGTTTTGAGCCAAGAAATGACCGATGATGCAGAATGCACAAACATGTGATGAGTGTCAGTGATATGAAATGGGATGTTTGAGATATCCGATTCCACCAGAGACGGGATGGACTGATGAGAGCTTCAGTTGGCATACTGCATGCCAATGAGGTATGCATGGTAGGATTTGCCATCATGCCGGCAAGAACAAACGAGAAATGAGAAGTATCTCTCAATCACTGCGAAATTAGTTTCTTTGAAATGCGTAGCTTTCTTGCGCAATCTCAGCATACCCAAATGAGGGTCCTGGATAAAATGGTAAAGTTGGGCTTCATGTTTCTCATGTTCAAGTTTGGCTATTTTTGGCTATCAGTTGTGCTGGCCAAAACCAGTTAGGAATAATAATGCTCAACTGATGGCCAAAAATACGAGACACAAGAAACAGGAAATCCAACTAACGACCAAAAAATACAAAAATAGCAAGTATGTACCAAATACCAGAAGTGGGAAAATGTATAAAAATGTTGAGTTGTACACTCCCTCCTTTCTCAACGTTTTCTCACAAAAGGACAAAAAAGGACAAATCTGATAGGTATTTCACCAGATATCCCGTGACAGCTCTAACCTTCTTAGCAAAGCTTGGATACCGGAAAAGCATGATGGGAATGAAGTTGTGATAATGTCAATCGTTTAGGCTTCGGTGGTGTATACATGTGGAAGTTCACTTAACAGACAATCTGTCACCATATACAAAAGGACAAGTGACCCATGCCCCCCTGGGCATATTTTGTACAAGGCAAGTGACAAGTGACCCAGGACAGACCAGCCCTCTTGCGCCAATCCACATGAGTGTAGATCTAATATTCTTTTTGTCTTGAAGTGTGTTATTTACAGAGCTTCTTTTGGATTAGTACTCACTGAGGCAATCTCCACACTTCACCATGAAACAATGCTCAACAGGCATTGGCAGTGGCTACCACATGCAGGGCCCATTCCAACTATCATACTCTGCAGTCACACAACATTCCCAACTGCTCATTCTTACTCTGCATCTAAATCAAGGGGTGGTGAACGACACGCAGGTGAGAGATTGTAGTTTGGAAATGGGAAAATAGGTTCTCTTTGTGATGGACCAACTTAAGCATTTCACTAGGCGCCAACAAATTCTCCAAAAGAGGATTCTGATTAATTCAGAAATACGACCGAGACCGGAATGAGCCACGAAGATAAGAATTGATGATATCTATCCTGAAAAACATGAAGTAAGCAAACAATTCCTTGACAATAAGGAGAAAGCACCTTGATGGCTCCTATTAAAACATGTTAGGGACGTGATATGCATGTAAACCTGTTGACAGATCAAAGATCACCTTTTAGATATAAAGAAGGGCTGACGTATACTGTAAATTGTTTGAACCATCATGTGTAGTTTGCTTGTTCTTATGCCAGGAGTCATTACCAAACCACTTGTAATTTGAGCTTGCATCTAGAGGGGAAAACAGCAGGCAATGTGATAGAGTCAGTGAAGATACCAACAGTTAATACTTAATACAACAGTGAAGATAGCATTGTCGTTGTAGTTAGCAATGAATTTAGCAGTAAAAACAGTAGTGAAGGTAGCAAGCAGTGGAAGTGGTCGGTGCAACAAAATTGGCCATGGCATTGGCGAAGGAACAGTGACAGTGGCAGGATGAGCTCTGGGATTAAGTGCATACACACCCCTACCCGTAAAGGGTAGTGCTGTGGTTTCAGTTTACCTGAGTTTACACCTGTAGAAATGGTATGTGGCTGCCAGCCACACTGCAATTGAGGAGATGGAAAAATGTTCATTCAATCTATTAATTCTGACTCAAATCTCTTGCATGAACTCCGTCTGAGCTTGACATCTGTTTGTGTCAAACTGGTCACTTTTTGGAAAGAAAACATATTCGATGCACATTCTCGGGGCTTTTGGGAAATACAGGAAGAACAAGTGCCCGAACTGCTACAATACTCCCACCCGGGCCAGAAGCCATGTTGGAAGAATACATACACTTTGATGAGAGCAGCAATGAATGGCCTCAAATCAATAAATGGTTAATACCAAAAGACGTGGTCTTCATAGGGATAAGAAGATGGCTTGGATGGGAACTTAATTCAACGAAAAATGTGCTTACGATATGTTCACTGGAAAGGCAATAAACATAGCAAAGAACAAAGTGCACTATAAGTACAGTGTTTATTATCCTACCTCATACCTTAGTGGGAACAGAGTTGTTGGATAACATCTTGTGTGAAATCGTCCCGTGATTTCTGCACATCATGCATTCCATCAATCGTCTATCAACGAGTGGGGGAAGCTATTATTGCGAATCCCACTCGTATCATTCACGCGAAGGAATGCCGATCCCAAGTCGAAGTTCCGCAAGAAATAAGAAAAGGCCCCTATTCATCGGCCGAAGCAGCAGCCGCCGCATTCCTAGCAATATCCAGCACATCTTCCACGACGGGGACGTCGCTGGGAATCGCATCCGACCATTGGTAGACGACATCATCGCCCTTTATCACCAGCGTGCCCCCGTTCCTCATTCCGCCCTCGGGGAGATCCGACCAATCCACGTCGTCGCCTTCCGAAGGGACCATTTCCGAGAATCTCGTCGCGTAATTCCACAGGTTCCCCGCGCCGAGGTTGGCAAAACCGAGGAGTTTCCTCGGATCGATTTTCTCGCCGCCGGTCGTCGCCCGCGCCGGGTTTACCTCGTCGAACCGGCCGAATCCCAGATTTTTGTACAGTTCGTGGTCGTAACCGTCGACGAGGATGCTATCCCTCGGCACGCACGGGTTCAGTTCCAAGAAAGTTTCCAATTTCTCCGGCGTGCCGATGGAGACGAATATCGGCCCCCTCACCGCTCCTCCGTTATTATTGACAACGCCGCTATTATTTTCACGTTCCTCGCCCATCATCAACATCTTCTGTTTCCGTTTCTGCTGCTCGAGCTTTTCGTTTGCGTCGCACCATTGTCGGGCGTAGCTCCAGCAGTACACTCACGCCAAATGTCGGAGGAAGACCACGATGGACGCGTCGTCGGCGTCCGCGTCGGACGATCCCATGCGATCGCCCAGCCGGATGCGTTTGCCGTCGGCGTCGCGCAGGATTGCATCGCGTAGTATTGATGCCGATCCGGGTGTTGCAACCAGGTCCGGAACTCGGAGTGTGTTCGACGGCGATACGTCGCAAACGGTAGCGGTAGCATCGTCATCGTCGGACTCGGATGATAACTTGGAGAGTTTTCGGGATGGAGCAGAGATGATATTATTAATGGATGGCGAAGCAGAAATAATTTGACGAAGTGGTTGGCGGTGGACAAAAAATGCCGTTGCCGTTGTGGTGCTCCTTGTATGGTGGTGTGATGGCGAGATGAGTTGTTGTTGGGCTGACCTCATTTCCATCAATTGAGCGGCAGCCGCCAAGCTCGCCATGGTCGATCTCGCAAAGAAGTGCATGATCAATGATCTCCGATAATGTCGCTCTCCCACAGCCAGGTAGCCCTGCCTGATCAAATTCGGATCTATTGCTGACAGCACACTGTAGCAATCGGTTGAATCCCGACCGATTCTGCATATTCTCATAAATTGTTACTCAAGATACTGAAAGTTTTGTTTTGAATTTTAAATTATGACGCTCGACCGAGGATCGATCGTCGGCTGTTTTATCTAGCTAGATTAGCCCGCAACATTAATTGTATACCCTTCCAAATACACATGATTTGCTTTCGAAATAATATTTTGGATAATTTACGCTAATAATGGTTGCTTATTATAACGAGGGGTACAGAGTGCTCGCAGCATGACAATCGTTCAATGCATGTGAATTTATGATGTCAATGTTGCATAATAAATGTGTTTATTGATGGGATAGATGATGGGCACCGTCGCGTTATCTAGCTATCTCACCACCAACCTCGCAACCAACCATGACCGACAGCAGCCGCACCGAGAAACTTGCCGCAGCCCGCGCCCTATTGCAAAAGGGCCAAAAGGTATTCATCAAAAACGATCACCCCCCGGGCTTCCTCCACGGAGAGGCCACGTGGCAGGGCGAATATCATCTGGCCCACGTCCAAGAGAGTTACGATGGCGCCACGAACCGGTTCAAAGTATTGTGGAAGCGAAACGGTCGCGCCGCCACCGCCACCCATGCCCTCCGTTCTCCGACTCAAATCTTGCTTAAAACCGACGACGAGCTCGATTTGATGAGCGTTCAAATCGAGGATGACGCCAATGGCAACGTGCACTACGGTGCCAAGCTCGTAGATTTGTGCAATACCCAACCGGGTGAGGTATGGATCAAATGGGATCGCGGGGATGAAGAAATAGTGAATGTCTCTCAGGTATCCCTTGGTTTTCGCAGCAGGAGTAGGAGACAAAGGGATCGGGGGGCGGGTAAACCGGATGCCGAGAATTGTAAGAGGCGTCCGAAGAAGAAGAATGCAAAGAAGGGAAATGGAATGAGCAAAAGCGGAAAAAAGAATAGAGAGGAGGGTGTGGAGATCATTTCGATTGAATCTTCATCCGAGGAGGAGGGCCAGACGAATCAATCTTCGACTGCAACTTGTGAGGGGGGTCAAAGCGTTTCGTCGGCTGCAAAACCTGCAGCATCGGAACATGATGGAACGCCAGCAGCAACTTCTGGAGATCAACGGGAAGGCGGGAGCGAGCGGGAGGACGAGTGGGTAGAAGATACGAACTTAGCAGCTGCCCAAAACAACAGGAAACGACCTTGGACTGCGGGTAGCGAGGGGGGTCGAAGAAGTGAGAGCCAAGTCTCACCAGCTGTGAAACCTGCAGCATCTCAACATGTTACAACGTCAGAAGCTCCCGGTGGTCAAGAGGAATATGAAGGCGACCAGGACGGCGGATTGGATCAAGAGGCAAACATAGCAGCTGCCCAAGACAATAGGAAACTGAATTTGACTAGAAGTAGTGAGGGGGGTCAAAATAGGGAGGACCAAATCTCATCAGCTGCAAAACCTCCAGCATCTAAAAATAATGGAACAACAGAAGCATCCGAAGATCCACAGGAAGAAGAAGGCGAGTTGGAAGCAGGGGCAACATTGGAAGCTGCCCAACACCCCAGGAAACGGACTTGGACCACAACTACTAGTGAGGGGGGTCAAACCAACGAGAGCCAAGTCTTGGCAGCTGCTAAAGCTCCACTATCTCAACATGACGCAACAGCAGAGGAATCTGGAGATCTGCAGGAAGATGAGGGCGAGCAGGAGGACAAGTTGGAAGAAGGGTCAACCTTAGCAGCAGCCCAAGACAACAGGCAACGGCCTTGGACTACAATTAGTGAGGGGTGCAAGAAGGGCGAGAGTCAAGTCTCATCAGCTGCAAAACCTGCAGCATCTCAAAATGATGCAATACCAGAAGCTTCTGGGTATCAAGTGGAAGATGAGATTGAGCAGGAGGATGAGATGGAAGAAGAGGCCAACGTTGCAGCTGACCTAGACAACAAGGAACGACCTTTGACTGCAAGTAGTGGTGGGGATAAAAAGAATGAGGGTCACGTCTCATCAGCTGCCAAACCTGCAGCATCTCAAAATGATACAACACCAGAAGCTTCTGGGGACCAAGGAGAAGATGAGAGCGAGCAGGAGGATGAGATGGAAGAAGAGGCAAACTTTGCAGGTTCCCAAAACAATGGTCTTTCTGCGTATGGAATTCTTGGATCTTACTTAGAAAGTTGTACAAACGAGTCAATGTCAACTGGAGACCAAGAAGCAACGCCAGATGAAGAAACTGGCGGAAGTTTAGAGGCTGCAGCTGATCAAAGCACTCGTGCACAGGGGATTCCAGCTGGCTCTGTTTGTTCCCTTCGTACACAGGAGAGTTCAACTAGCTCTCTTCGCTCAGTCACTCAAGACAATTCTTCTGGCTCAGAGTATTCAGATGAGAGCGAGGAAGGAAGCTCTCTTTGTTGCTCTCACTTTTGCTCAGACGAGAGCGCCTTGGAAGCCCCTACCATGATCTCTGTCAAAAGGAAGAGGGTGCCAACTAGCTCTCTTTCTCCAGATGACGAAAGTGAGGTGGCGGCACTTAAAAAAAGAGTTACACCACAGAAGAGTGCAACAGCTAGCTCTGTATCTTCCAAGGAAACCCACCAGGCAGCTCACTCGACTAAACGGGATAGAATTCTACTAAATGGATTTTGCCGCACAATACCAAGCATGAAAGACGATCCTTGCCAGACAATAGAGTTGATACAGAGTATTCTTGATAAGGCTAAGGCATGCAAGAAAGACCCGGACGGTGAGTTTGTGAAGCTGTTGCTGTCATGAAAATTACACTTTATAATAGTTTGTCTTCGCTCATCTTCACACCTCTCTACAATTCATAGAATTCAGAGAAGCTCTGGTGGACGCCAACATGCTATTGCAAGAAACAATATTCAACTTGAATGAACATACTAAATTCATCGAAACCCCAGCTAGCGATGCAATGAAACACTCAACCAACAGTTCGCAGAATGACGGAAACAAGAGCCACATTATTCGTCTTGCAAAGAGGTTTAAGCTGTCATCAGAACTAACAGATGACTTGTTCAGACGTCTAGATGTCAATCTCGGTTATTACAGTATAGACGATGCTATACCAGTAATATTGGAACTAAAAAATAGCACCATCAATGCATCAAAGGAGTCTGACGAGGATGAGAATGATAATGTGGCAGGTGCTGCTGCAAAAGGAGAACAGCAGAAGCGGTCTGAGCTTTTGGGAAGTCGGGTGAGGACTGTTTTTGAAGATGGCGCAGAGTACGAAGGCACGGTATCAACCGTACATTATAGAGTAACGTATGATGATGGAGAGACTGAAACATTCTTGAACGAAGCAGAGGCATTCGAGAACTTAGCTTGCAACGATAAGTTCATGAATGATCCTTCAGGTGATGAAATTCGTTGCTCATCGCTGGAAATATTTTCTGGTAAGCGGAAAAATGTTCCCTTTATCTTGCAGGAGTATGCTTTGAATTCTCAATAATTTTACCTTGATTTATATCCTTAGGTTGCAGTTTGTTATCAACGTGTTGCAAAAGGAAAGGGATGCACGTGACGTCAATCGGTAAGACCACACCCTTGTTTCCACAATGATATTGATCAATCAACATGGCTCATGACTTGTCTCAACCTCTCCAACCATTCAAGATAATGACCTTGATTCTAACGCTGATGTAAAGGCAGACTTTTATTGCGATTATGTTCAGTCTCTCCTCTCATCACAATCATTTGACTACATTCATGCTTCACCGGTGTGTAGTACCTATTCGGTGCTAGCTGCAGGGAAACATAGGAACAAACAGGATTACAATAGGAGTTTACAATCATACGAAGCAGATGCTATGCTTACAACCCTTTATTTTTTCGTTGCAAATGCATTGAAAAACAACAGCAATGCGACTGTCACAATCGAGAATCCGAGGGGTTGGATGCAAAAGGGTAATATAATGAAAGAGCTTTTTGAAGGAGAGCTAGGGTTTAAGAGGTTTGGAATCCACTGTGAGTTTATAATGCTTTCTATTCCCCAACCATGTACTCTGCTAAATATGCCGGATACTAAATCATTTTATTCAACAAATCATCATAGACTGCCAGTTTGGTAGAGGAGAGAAAAAGCCTACAAACATTTGGACGAATGACATGAAGCTGGGCAATATACTCGAATCAATTGGAGAGAAATGCAACTGCCCTATACCTCATGAAGAGAGCGTGAAAATGCCTGGGCCAAAGAAAAATTTTGCAGCGCTGCCACTGAAATTATGCCAACTACTTTCAACGTATGTGCAAAGCAAGCATACACAACAAAAATTTGACAAATTATTGGCATCTGGAGGTGAGAGTGGCACTATGGCGCACTGAAAACGTGGCATCACGTCTACATCTTTACCATTATATTGATACATGGGTAGTTCCTCGGCAACTGGAAAATACTCTGAACCATCCACACCAACCAGGGTGACTCAGATTTTAGATCATGTTCATTTGTTGAAGTCAAAGCAGGATGACAAACATTTACCAATGATTTCTTTTGCAGAGCTCTCCAAACTGAATTACGAAGATTAATGCTGTATGCTCATGAGCTTGTGTGAGGTCCATTCCGGAAAAGTTCCCCCTACAATATCGAGTCTTTTGGCATCTAGGAACCATTGAGGTGTGATTTTCTGAATTGTTAGCCTTGTCACTTATCACAATCATTCATGCTAAACCATTGTAATGGTACTGTTGGATGTAATTATGACAATCGTGCCCATCTTAACTTAACTTCACATTGTTCTATGTAGTATGAATGAAACGAAAATTTCGCTGTCTACAGTTCACATAAATTTCTATTTTTGATACACAAATAAGATGCAACTTTTTATTGCTGTGGCTAGTTCTTAATTGTATCGTGGCATGGATACTACGTGTTCACAAGTGAACCTGTCATCACAGCCGATGTTGCGCCTATCCAATGATTCTGTACATGAGCATCTTCTTTTCAATTGAATGAGGAGAGGTGTGTTATCTGTTATATGTGAGAATGGCACTGGTGACACTTCTGAGACAGATCAAACCCATCCAACAGGGTTCCAAACTTCGTTTTGCCCAATCATTTGATTCTGGCCCGCTGCTCCCGTTCATACCACTCATCCCTATCCAAATATGGATTGTATGCACCTTCATCCTGAGTCACGTCTGCTGTCAGAGTCTTGTACTGCTATTCCTCCTCATTCATTCTCGCTCATGCTGGCAATATCTCTGTTTGTATTGAATATGTAGTCTTCAACTTTCCATCACTACTATCACTACCACCACCGCCAACATCACCATTACCTCTTGCCTTCCTCTGCTCCACAAACACCGTTGCCATCAAAGTCGACCCATCCGGTATCGTCGTCCAGCACTTTCCACAGTTCGTATCACGCCCTTCTTTGGATTAGATGACTTGGCCTCGGACGACCACGTGTATACCTCCATCGAATCATTGCCACCCGGGGTGGTTGAACTGCTTGACGATGATGCAAACTTGTGAGAAATGTAGAGTATCCAGCCGGCAGCCAAGTACAGTATCGCCCCTGCAATGCAGAACACCAAGTACTGGTTTGGCTGACAGCTTCCTCCGCCAAAGTATCCTCCTCCTCCTCCATCATCATCCAACTGTTTGCAATTCTCGCTTTGATAAAATGTAGCAGTCATACACTGCATCACCCCATTCAACACAAAGCATATCCCCAATCCGTTCATGCTAGTCTTACTCGCCGGTATGCACATCAGAGTGCACGTCCACAATACCAAAGCGAGGCCAAAGCAAGATGCCAGCGCCGAGCAAAATGGCACGGGAATTCATCATCGAACAATTCCCATCGTAATATTGCCCATCATACATATCATTGTTTGATACAGCGCATGTCGCTGCTTGTCTTCCTCCGGTCTGGCCATGAANAATACCAAAGCGAGGCCAAAGCAAGATGCCAGCGCCGAGCAAAATGGCACGGGAATTCATCATCGAACAATTCCCATCGTAATATTGCCCATCATACATATCATTGTTTGATACAGCGCATGTCGCTGCTTGTCTTCCTCCGGTCTGGCCATGAATATGCGACGCTGCAGCTGCGGTGGTGCCTTCGATTGATTCGGGATGTATCAGCATTTCATACTCTCGTTGCTGTTGCTCATTGCTAGGTGACTTTTGCCGGTTGGGCGATGATAATAATGACGAGCTTGGCCCAATCCCTTTTGCAGTAGCTGATAGCCTACCTTGTTTTGCTCTCCGTCGTGTGACTCTTGTCGAAGCTGTGGCAGTAGCTGATTTTGCCTACTCCTGGACTATTATTATCATTGAATAAGCTACTGACTGGTGAATCTCTGTTGCTGTCGCCGTGTGCATACTGATTGCTATGACTACTGTTGAAACTGGCTACCGATGAATCGCTCTTGCTAATACTATTTCCATGGCGGTTTTTGTTGTTGGGTTTGTTCTTCTTTTTCTTTTTGCGCTTGACTGCTGGCGGGTCATTTGGCTTTGTGAATTTAGGCGGTGATAATGGTGAAGATGAAAGGCCGGAAGGCGATGGCATGTCGGATTGCGAGGCAATGGAAGCTGAGCAAGTGGAGGGAGAAGAACTCCTGCCGATGCTGCTGGAATGGCTGTCAACAGTGATGCATCCAAATGGAACTGCTGGTAGTGGATTTACCGATTGCTTGCTGCTAGACTCAGGATCGGGCTTCTTACTAAACTGTCTCTCCAGATCCTGCAACTCATCATCCAATCTCTGACCAAACTCTTCGATATGGGCATAGATATCATCATCATCACCGCCATCGTTAGAAGAATCTCCAAGGATGCTAGAAGACTTGTTGTTGTCATCAACATTTTTGGCCAACAAAGCTTGCTGCTCCATAATCATCTGTTCCACATTCGCCACCGCAATGTCCACAACGTTCATGCCATTGTTATTGTCCGCATTGTTATTATTTCCAACCAACAAAGCGTTCTTCAATAATGCCGTGGGAGATCGACACGCGGCCACGCGATGCAGCCGCGGAGGAGACGGCGGAGAGCGTATGGGAGTAGTTGTCACATTATTCCGATTCTGATTCCGCTGCGGTTCCCGCGAAGAAGAAGAAGAAGAGGCTCGTCGCGCCGCGGACCCGGCCGGAGGACTGCTTTCGGGCGAGCGGCGCGGAGGAGTGAATCGCATAATCGCGTTCTCCGCGGGAGCAGATGAAGCAACGGAGAGATGTACGGAAGGCGGCGCCTCGCGATGACGAGGGGCAGTGACCGCCACACGAGGACAGAGACTCGGCGTCGCATGGCATGCAGAGGGCGTGAATGGCCGGGCAGCTGGGACATTGGGCGATGACACGACGGGACCATGGTCGGATTGATTGTTCTTTTTTGCAATGTGATGTTGAGAATATTTGTGACGTTTTGGGTGTCTATCCCTGGATCCTGTGAAAATAGCAAGGGGAAGGTATCGTTGGCTGGCAATCTAGACTACGATAGCGTGCACGAGACAATTTGGCATCTTTGGTCTATCCATCACCCGTACATAGCTGAGTAGGAGAAACTGTTAGTCTGGTTCCCACCAGCTGTCCCTGAGTCATCAGGCCAAAAGAACCCTCAGAAGGGCTCAAAGGACTTTGAATGGACATGAATCTGCTTGAACCTGCCAAATATTTCTGGCACGCGCCGTTAAACACAACACACAACCCGTCAAACACAACGCACAGCTCCAACTCTACCAATGATTCATATCGCAAATATCCAATATCACTGCTCACAATTGTTCACATATCTACTCACAGACACTCTTCAGCATGGCATACATCCAAGACCACCACCCACCTGTCACCATTGACCTACAGAAGCTCACACGAGAAGAGTTGCGATTTCAGATTTGCATGTTTCTTGCAAAGAGGTTGAAAGACGGTAAGCTAGACAAAACTGCATTGGCAGATGCTGCAGAGACATTTGGTTGCAAGACAGGTGGTGTCCGGCAGCTATGGTGTAAGCACAAGAGTGCAATTGCATTTCCCGACAAGTTCAAGTTGGATGTGAAACAGAAGAAGGGCGCTGGTCGATCCCGCAATATGAATCTTTTGGATGTTAAACGGAAGGTGAAAGAAGTTCAATTCTGATACCGTCAGACTTTTCGGTCCCTCTCTTCTCAAGTTAATATCCCAACAACAACCCTGCACCTACTTCGGAAAGAAGGAGAACTAACTAAAGAAGACAGGGAGTGCAGTTAAGCCTAATTTAACTTATGCTAATAAAGTGCAACGTGTTGCTTATTGCGAGTCATTTATCGAGTCTGATGGATGCTTCGGAGACATGCTTGGACGTGTTGATATCGACGAGAAGTGGTGGTACATCACCAGAGTTGATACCAGTTAAATCATTGTAGATGGTGAAGTGGCTCCTGACCGAAAGGTCAAACACAAGTCTCACATAATCAAGGTGATGTGTCTCACAGCCATGACACGTCCTTGCAAGAACCCTCTCACAAAAGAATGGCGGGACAGAAAGATTGGTACCTGGTTCTTTATTGAGAAGATTACAGCCAAACGCTCATTCAAGCATCGTCCAGCAGGTACACTGGAATTGAAACCAATGAAAGTTAACAAGCTTGCATTTACGCAAAAGTGTCTTGATTACCTCCTTCCTGAAATTGAAGCAAAATGGCCAACATGATCTCCCAAGCGCATTCGAATTTAGCAAGATAACGCGACACCACATCGGAAATCAGGCACAAGTACAGCACTGAACGTGAAGCTTCAAGACATGAGAACCCAAGGTTGAGATGTGGCATTCGTATGCCAGCCTCCAAACTCACCAGACCTGAACACAGAAGATCTTGCTTTTTTTCGTGGCATTCAGTCATTGTAGTTCCAGAAGAATGCGTACACTATTGATCAGTTGATGACCAATGCCATGGACGCTTTTCATGAGTTTCCCCTGGAAACTTGCAAGAAAGTGTGGGCAACTGCCCAAATGATAATGAATGAGATTATTTTGTGTGGTCGAGACAACACATATAAGTTGCCCCATGCCGGCAAGGACAAAATTGCCAGAGCAATGTAGCATGGCATCCCTCTCCGCCTTTCTTGCCAAGCCATGATAACAAACGGGTCCCTGACTGGAAATGCCATTATGGAATATGTGAAGACACTTCCGCCATTGAACTCTTCTATTTTTGTGTCAAGTGTTGTTGCGTCAAATGTTGCTGAGGAATTGAGCCCTTCAATGTTGGTGACGGGCACTGTGAATAACAGTGCTGTCGCAATGGCCAAAGACGAAGGCATTGTTGGTACCCCAGATGATCCAGATGCTTGCGAGACACCCAGCAATGAAGAATTCTGGAAGGATTTCAAGAGCAAAATTGCGTGGGGTTGAGACAAATATGAGAACCATGAGGAAGGATTGCTCCATCATGCAGACCTTGAAGAGTAGGAGCTGAATGTGGAGGCGCTGGCTGAAAGTGTTGTCGCGATTGGTAGGACTATGATCAATGAAAATTGCGAGATGGTAGAGTTGTGGCAGTTTGAGGTGGAGGAAGATGAATCTTGCTAAAATGCCGATGATGCGCGTTTCGCGGCTGTGATGGGCAGGTGATGGGCAGGTGATGGACGGGTGATGGGCGGGTGATGGGTGGTGTCAACTCTACAATTAGGCGAGAATCTAATGGAGCACTGGTTTACCAAACACGCTCCCGCTGAATTCCGTGAGGTTTTGGCGGGATTTACTGCTATCATCGCAGATACGAACGGGTACGATGGTTTGCACCCGCCATCACGCCCACGCGCGTTTCAAAAGGATTCCTACGTGAGATCCATTTTGGCTCAACCAAAATCGTAGGAATTGATGTTCCTCGACCATGGACGCTAGCTTCACTCTAGCTTCGCGGTTCCCCTTGCTTCGTCTAACAAAGAAAAGCAAAAAACAGCAAAATCTTTCATTATTTTACGGAAGCATCGACATATCGACCTCCCACAATCCCGTCATCTCGACAATCATGGCATGGCATCATCAAAGCCAGCCATGCCATCCATTTCATCAGCCAATGCCATTAGCACCACTCCTGCAATGGTCTACATGGCAATGCCGTCACCACCTCCATCGCCGCCATCGTCATCCATTGCCACCGCATCCGGCCCGGAGAATGCATTCTCCCAAGCCAGCAGGGACCTCATCCGCGAGACCATGCGCTTCTTCCTCCTCTCCTCCTCGGCCGTCATATATTCTTTTCGAGCCCCCCTGCTGGTCTTCTGTACACACTCCTGCTCGAATGCTACCACCCTCGGATCCGTCTCCTGCTGGAGGATGTTCTCGAGCGCATTAGCTCTCACCTCCTTGCTGATGCAATGATTAAATTGCTTCCGCTTGACGGATGTTATTTGATGTAAGTGCTCCACCCAGTCTTCTCGTTTGTTGCCCAACCCCCCTGGTATTGTTCTCATTTGATGTGCCACATGCTTCCACATCAGGTGCACCTTTGGCGTGATATTACATTCGATTCCGACGTGGGAGTGCACGGCGGCCTTGACAAAGCGCTCGTACCATGCAATATCCTCGTTGCTTGGATTAATTGTTGAGGCATACGAGAATGCCCCATCCCAGAGCACACATGTGCTACCGAACCGATCACATAGCTCATCAATTTGTGCCAAGGTAAAAGTGCAGTTTGCCTTCTTGTTCTCTTTTAATATTGTTGCAAAAATAGAAAAGATCTCACCCGAATTCTGCATCAACTTCTGTATGTCTTTGCCCGTCAAGCTACCACCATGGTACGCCTGGATCTTCACGCCGTACACAGTCTTCAGCACGTTGAACATCTTTGTCTCAATTCCGTCGCCCGAGCGCTTCCTCTCGGACTTGAATACCTTTATCTTCTCTCTCAGAGTTTTGAGGTGAGACCTTGCTCGAGTGACAAGAGTAGAGATTTTGCTTCTCTCCTTTTGAATTGTATCAATCTCCAGCTTGCATTTACTAACAATTTCTTCCACTTCCTTGATTTTTGCACTGACAGCTTCATCCTCCGCCAACTGGATCAAAGCCGACGCAGCTGCCATACGAGTTGCATCATCGTCTTCCTCGTCAGCATCTTCCTCATCATCTTCCTCCTCATCGATAACCACTTCATTCTCAATGAAATGAATGATCTCATCAAGCTTTGATTGGTAAGGTGAGACACCATTGCATGAGACCGGATTGCTTTCCATTACGCCAAGTGTTTTTAACGACTTCTTTGCCCTTCTCTCTTTATTCTTCAAACTATCGAGCCTCTTGCCAGCAGGGCTAAGATCGAACATAACACGCTGTGCAACCAGCCCCGTGATCTTCTCATCCATCGCCACACGGGCTCCTCTAGTCTGCGCTTCTTCGTCACCGATATACTCAATCATCTCGCTCACGATGTCTCTGAACTTAGAGAAGATGTCATTGCCTACTCCGATGAGGCAGTGCAACAGCGGTACAACAAAGTTCTCAAGCGGAATGGAGTTAGAGAACCAAGGTAAGGATTTTATCCCAAACTTTGGCTTTTTGTTTGGTTTGTTTTCATTCTCATATTCAATGGCTAACTCTTTCATTTCTGCATATGCCCATTTATCTCCATCCGTCAACAGGTCTTTGAACTTTGATGCAGGTAGCTTGCACAAATGACAGTGAGTCCCACTCATGGACTCCTTCCCCAGGATCATACCATAAAATGCCAAGTCCCCCACAATGTACATGTTTGGCTTGAGGCTGGAGATGCTGTTTGCCTCGGCATCACCAAGAGATACATCAATCTTGCCCTCGTCGTTGAGGAAGAAGTGAAGCTTGTTTGATGCGAGTGTATCTAGTCCTTTGGTCAGCTCGTCCTTGATTGTCTTGCTCAAGATGTCTGCATTGTCCTTCCTGCATATAATCTCTGCTACAGAGATTTCGAAGGAGAAGGAGTCAATCTTTTTGCCCTCGGATGTTGCCTGTTCGTCCAGAGCCACAACTATGCGAGCTCCGGCAACAAAGGCACCCTTTCCATGATCACCACCTGTGATTATATCAATACGAATGATATCCTCAGGAGACACGCCTTTGCTCTGCAACTGGCGCTGAGGTTTGATTAGCATATGTGTCATGTTACATTATAAAATAATTGCAAGCTC
>JALLAS010000599.1:0-12275 GCA_036939415.1 Detonula confervacea | reverse complement strand
CACTGTCTTACGATAGGAAAGACCAGCTTCACCGGTGGCCATAACACACACACACCATATGAACTTACTTTGCCTTCTTGCATCAAGCAGTAAACTCCCTGAAGGGCTTGAGGGGTTGCCAATGCTTGAAATCAGAACTGATGAAATAAAAATGCTCTATCATGAAATGCAACACACATTCTCTATCCCAAGCGTCTTTGTTTTGGAATAATGAAGCAGTAGCATATTGATTGTGGTTCTCTTTTCTAAACATAATGCGAGTATTTAGCTTTAACAATTGGTTTCATGTAACATATATACACGGCGGCTGCTGTGCTTTTACCCTTTTTGTGTTCTTTCTCATGTAGGGCATCCTTTATTGTGTTGATTCAATTACTGAAGATGAACATAACGTTTCTCCCATCAGCTATCTTATTTTGCATAACATTGACCCCAATGCCAACATTCATTGCCATTTTTCATTCAATCAGATGGTTACTTCAAATCCCGTATCATCCCTCGGGTCTTCCGATTCGAATGTAGCACTTGGTTCGGCAACGGTGTGAACTTCCGTGCTGTCATCTGATGCATCACTAAACTTGCTTGTGTCGTCGCTTACATCGCCATCCTTCATAATTTCTTCGTCGTCCTCTTCGATCATGACGAGCGATGAATCATTTACAGAGGAATCGTCACAAGAAACTGCTGCCTCTTCTTCATTTTCGGCATCCCTTCTCTCCTTGCGTTTATTGGCCATCATAGCGCCCAGGAATGTAAGGAGAGCGAGCACGGATACCACAGAGAGGCCCGCAATAGAACCTGGTGCCATCAGGGTGGAAGATGAAACGAGATCATCCCTCTGACCGTCGTCCTGGAGCGCTTGGGAGATGACGGGCACAAATGACTCGGGACGATCGCCAATATAGTTCACCGCAAGCACTCCTTCGTCGTTGGAATAGTTGTTAGTGTAAGCTTCGATGACATTGTAAATATTACTTGTGGAAAGGCGGCGATTCGTTCCGTATACCCAAGCGGTCATGTAACCTTTCATAGGGGTACAGTTCGTTAGCATGATGGAGTCTGCGTCCACTATACATTCAGCTGGAGAGAGAGGGGAAAAGTGAATGAACAAGTCAGCCATACTCGTGCGTTCCAATGAGAGTGCAAATCAAATGAACCATACGCCATAATGTGTTTGTACTACTCACTGTAAATCGAGTCCGGCTCATCATTCGGATACGAACCAGCACCAACCACGGAAGAGGCGCCGAGCTTTCTCCTGTCATCATCACCCCTCAAACTCCGTCGAACAAATTCACACGATGACAAATCGAACTGATCCGCAACGGCCTTTAGCAAATCGTGCTCGAAGGCGTTGACGGCAAACGACACGTCCGAAATATCAATATCCTCCTCCGTCGTAGTGTGGATTTCGTAGTCGTAGGAGAGGTCGATGCGTTCAATGCCATTGGTGTTCGTGAGTTCTTCCGCGTTGACGCTATTGCACGATAGGAACGTCGAGGTATCGATGTTTGATGTTGAATAAACGTCTTTCTCCTCCGCTTCTTCTTCTTCTTCCGGCTCGTCGCAGCCCACATCCGTCTGTCGGGCGGTCGTTATAGCCCAACTCATGCTATCGCTGCTATCGTTGGTGTAGAACTGGAGGTTATCGTTGGATGCGCATGGTTTCGTCATTGTCCGATAGTTTTGTTGTTGTTGTTGTTGTTGTTGTTGTTGTGAATGAGGATAGGATTTTTGTTGTTGCAATGTTGTGAGGAGAGGTTCGTACGCGTTCGTTTGTGTGTAATTTAATGGATTAGTTAATGAGTTCAACATCTAGATTGTTCTCTCCGGCTCTGGTTAGTGGTTAGGAATAGTAGAGTGTATCGTAGAGTCGTCATGGTTGGGGCATGGCCGGCCGGCCGGAGGCGTGCTATGTTTCCGTCAATGCGATGGCTCGGCATGCAGACCCGTCGGCGGCAGTTCATCGAGGCACATCGGCTGCATCGGCGGGTGATTCGGCCTCGATCGCGGCGCGTCCTCTCCGAAGTAATTTGACATGTCACGTGTTTAGTACTGTTCCTACGCAAAGATACTTCGCGCCGCCAATGTCGAAATTTTGTCGAACGATCGATTCGCACGATAGATGCAAGAATGAGCCTTCCGTCGAGATACCGCGGCGACGTAAGTAGCACATGCCTCCCTTTGTTCCTCGAAAAAGAATTTGGCCACCAAAAATGTCGACAAATGTTGCTCGCGCGTTGGCATGTTGGGCGAGAGAGGAAGTGGAAAGTTAGTGGAACAGAGAAGAAGATGTAGATCTACGATATGCGATAGATGCGTGCGGTGCATGCACGCGCCATAATATCTTTCGCTTGAGTGCAAACGTTCTGGTGCAATGATCCCGACCGAAAGGTGCAGATTTTGGGCGAAACATATTTGGGTGCATAAAAAGAAGATCGCAAACGTCGACGTATCGTTGACGCAGAACATCAAGCGTTGGGTATCACATTATTGTCTTGACAAATTTTATTAATACTCATGGCAATCATTATTGCAACATGAACGTTCGGTCGCTGGAGATATTGCTGCTGCTACTTGCAGCCGTCCAACGCTGTAGCGGGTTTTGCTCCCGCCCCGTATCCTGCACTTGGGCGACAGCTGCTGGAATATCCACCCCCTACACAAGTCAATCGCTTCGGCGACACCTGAGCAGCGACGACAACAACAACAACGACGACGACGAAGAGCAGAAACAGAAATCCGACGGCAAAAAAGAAAAAGACGACACAGTAGACGGGTACACCTGGGCAGAATTGCAAGCCGACCCGGAGCTAAGCAAGTTCGAATTCAAGTCCTCGATGAAAAGGAAGAACAAAATGTTTCTGGGCCAAAATATCTCGCGAGCGATTACCACCCTCGGGTGGGCCTTCGTGATCGGCGGCTTCGTCCTCAACTCGGTCGGTTACGCATGGGTCAAAAATCCGGCGGGGGGGCTTGGAGTTGGCACGCTCGACGAACGGGATTTTCAACGGGAAATTATGAGGGAGGAGCGGAGGGCAAATAACGAGGACGCGAATGCGAAGGAGGAGAAAGCGACATCACTCTCTCTTTCGAAAGCAGAGACTTCGGAACACATTCTTGCTTGGATAGACCAGCAAGGAGATACTGCAACTGTGTGAAAATGCCTACAATAACAAACGGAGGGGGGGGGCAATAGAAGATGGAGATACGGCCAGGATACTTTCACGTATTAGAGCATCTCCTTGTGACATGACAAAAAAACTTGTAAGCTGTGTGCTACGACCAGCCTCTCAATCAGTGCGAACATTGTAAAATGAAGGATGCATGATAGCATTATGAACAGTGTGAAATGAAGGATGCATGTGGTGTACTTATGGACAGTGTAAAATGAAGGATGCATGCGATATGCCTATCGACATGGATGCCCGAATTTTATCCCCCATGTAAGAAAACAGTTGTAAACAGTGCAGAAATGTTGCAGATCATGAAATGGAGTCATGGCTAATGACTATAATATCTACTCTTAGGATAGTTCAATTGCAACAAGTGAATTGCTCGCGACCTCTCGTTACACTGTCAATGTTCATCATCCAATGTTTGGCTGTGCTAATTCAACCAATCTCAGTAATTTCACATACCAGCTTGTTCAAGTGCAAAATCCAATATTTCCGTGATCTGGTGATTCTTGGTTGAAGATACGTATGGGTAGGTGGTATTGTCAATCTAAGACTGTATTATTCAGCTACAAACTCACTACATTCCCACTAATCCGGTAAGAAGACGGCTTCGTAACCTCCGAAGGCACATCAAAATCAAAGCTAACATCAATCCGATCCCCCCCCTTCACCGCCACCGGATCCGTAGCCATGATCGGCAAGACCGTCTGCCAATGCGACTTCTGATGCCCCCCATCCGGAAAATGGCGCGAGTCGATCTGCACGTCATCGTCCAGCAGCAGCCTCGGCCAAAGCGCCACCCCCGTGAAGCTATTCCCCGTGGCGACGGACACTTCCTCCGCCGTGGCCGCGAGTCCCCCCTTCTTCAATTCTCCGCCGAACTTTTTGATATTCTCCTCCACCCTGCTTCCGTCGACGGTGAACGCGATTCGTTTCTGCTGCATCGCCCCCTTGTTTCCGATGTCGGCGAAGGAGATGTCCTCGACGACCACCGGGTCGGAGAGCAGTTGCAGTCCCTGATCGCGACAGTTGAAGCGCACCGGCTCGCCGTCCAACTTGGTCCAATCGAAGTCGGGGGGTTTGAACAGATTGTGCAATAAGTACGATGCCGGCGCCGCGTAGGTCTGGATCCTGTTGGGAATCCACGACCTGGGATCGGTCGGATTCTTCACCAGCCTTTTGTGCGCGTCGGCGATTGTTGCGTACGCCCCCTCCTCCGATACGATGCTCCCCACGATCTCGGCGATGGCGAAGTCGGCCTTTTCTCCCCCCGGCAGGGTGATGTCGGTGGAGAATCCTTCCAGCACGGTAATTTTATCTTCGAATCCCATCTTCTTAATGGCGTCCCTCGCGGATTCGGCTTGCTCCTTGGAGGCCTCGATGGCGTACACCTTCCCCGCGCCCGCCTTGGCCGCCATTACTGCGAATAACGCGAATGGGCCGGTGCCCAGGTCCAATACGACTTGGCTCTCCGGCCCGCCCTCCGCCGACTTCAATCGATTGATAATGGCCTGTTCGAACAGCGGAGTTCGAGACTGATCGTTCATCATGGCCTGGTAAGCCGACTTGTCGAACGAGACGAATTTCTTTTCCTCTTCGAGGCTGTTGAGCCCGTCTACCGACTTCCATGCTGCGGATATTGGTGTTGATGTTGACGTTGACGTTGAGGATGACGTGGTTGACTCTTCTGCGGCAATGGCATTGGGAGGAGGAGGGAGGAACGTGGTTACGAATGGAGTGAAGGTAAGTTTTTGTAGTTGTTCGAGGGCTGATCGGCGGGTGGATGGCGCTGAAAATGCAGTGATGTTGGATAGGAGGAAGGCGAGTGCGATGCAGCAGGATAGGACGCTGCTTGAACGGAAGGGCGCCTTTGTTGTCATTTTGGCGGACATGATCAATCGTTTGGGATCTCAGAAAGTTCCGAGCGGCAGTAACTACAAATCGCGCTAAGCACTGCGTCTCTCGATTCAGCCAGTTTCTGAGCCTTGCTTGCTTCCCTCGGTGTAATTGGAGAATTGTGATCGGATGTGGCGACCTTGTTTCTTCTCGACGGAGTTTATTGCATCCTCAGAGATCCTCAGCGTCATTGCATCTGAAGATCGGCGGTGCTATCGCTAGCTAGGTACGTAGCTACGATAATAAAAGGCTCGTACAATATCCAGCGCTGACGCTGCGCGCGCGAGCTAGCTGACGACGCTGACGCGCTCGCTCGGTGGATATCTAGATAGATGGACGGATGGCATGAATCCAAGGCATGAATGGCGTCAAAAGTTAGATTTCTGGTTCAGAACCGCCGATGAAGCTGATCTTCAATCACGTGAGTAAAGTTTCACTAGGATGTACCTAATAACAAATTCGTACGACACTGAATATTTTACGCTTTCGTACGCGTGACCGATTTCACGTGACGTGAATCATCATATGAATCCCATTCCCGCCAAAATCATGCCATCACGCGCCATCCACCCATCAACTAGAAGATATTATCGTACCATATCATATGGTAGATACCGTTCACCACCAATACCGGGCGCGCGCGGCCGGCGGCGCACATGCATCAACCAAAACCGACCAAAGAAACCTCGCGACGCAACCCATTGGAATTTTTGCAGCAATGCCAAACGCAGGCATCTCAGAATATAGTGCGCTGCGTCGAAATGCGATAGATGCACGCACCGACGGACGAAGCTGGTGGACGGTCCCAAGGGATGGGCGAATGGCATCCAAGATATATTAATGTCACGCGTTCTTTTACTTTAGCGGCGGATGAAGTATAATAGGAACACTGCAATACATCATGATGGCCTCCGGCAGCAATGACAGAAGCAGAAGTGGTTCCTCGTCGCCGAAAGAACGATCCATGTCACCGCATGGATCGCCGTCAAGTTCCTCTTTCGAGCGGCATCCTGATCATGCGGAGGAAGCGAGCAATAATGATGGCGATAGCGGCAAAGACGATGATGAAGGAGGAAGTGACAAAAGTTCGATACTCCTATCATCGGCGGCATCTACGACGGCATCATCAGCATCAAAATCGCGGAAGCGGAAACGAAGCAGCCGTGATCCCAATGCATCGAGATCAAGCTCCGAAGCATGGAATCCCAACCGGGGCAGCGACGAAGACAGCGGTCAAAGAGGTGGTTCGGAAGATCTTCCCTCCCAACTTCCCTCCCAAATAGATATTGCTATATCTTCAAATAATGATAGTGCAGTGGCAGCGGGGAACATTTCTGCGAATGATAATGATAATGCATCGCTCAACGAAGACAAGATAAATCCAATCGAAATTATCGAGTCCAGTCAATCACGTCCTACAAAACCTCCAGAGAGAATACGCTACGAAATGCTAGGAGCACCCACCCTCCTGTATCGACACGCCCCTTCCTACCTCGACCCCTCCAACCGTCCATCCACATTAACTCCACAACAATTATCCATGGCATTGTATATGAACGAACACCCCATCAAAGATTGGTTCGCCGATAAAGAACAACCGCGCGAAATGAAACGAAGGGCCAAATCGACGAGAAGCGCCTTGTTAACCAGCACGTACGTTCCGCAACCTGCCAGACCGTGGGGACGGGCGCACGATTGGGATTGGAGGCATGCCGGGCGGCGGGCGGCGAGATCGAGGGCCGTCGAGATCGTTCGAAGGCAGGCTCGATTGGATGCCAACGATTTGGCGGAAGAACTTCATTGCGAGAATAGGGCTAGGGCTCGCACTTTTTGGGAGGAAGTTGGGGAGAGAAATAGAGTGGAGTTGAGTCTTCCTGCTCCAATCACCAATCGTCGACACGGCAATGTGACAGGGTTTAATGCATTTTGTGTTGAATACATTAATCGGCTCAAACAATCCACATCTAACTCTGAGGTCTCCTCGTCGGGGCCACAACATCACTTTCGGCTTGCTTGTAAAGCTTGGAATGAGTTGCCTCGAAAAGATCAGCTTGGATTCAACCATGAGGCAGAAAAGCTAAGTCTACATGCTTCAAAACGAAAGAATGGCGAAACAGAAGGTCACGAAGAAAACGAACAAAAGAAGAGTCATGGGTCAAAAAGGAAAAGGTCTCGCAAAGGCAGAAGAACTGGCTTCAACATTTTTCTTAGTGAATACTTGCAATCCAATGCCCCTGCTGCAGATGCAGCAAATGCTGATAGAAAATCCCATTTGATGACAATGCAAGTTCTTGCTGGTAGTGAGTGGAAGAAAATGACAGAAGTAGAAAAGTCTAGTTATACTGATAAGGCAAAAGTGGAGAATGAAAAGAGAGATGGACAAACTCCAACAGAAGAGAGTGCATATCAGCATAGTGACCCAACAGGGGAACTCATAAAGGCACCCATGAGCAAACGCAAAACTAGTGGCTTCCAAACATTTCGATCTGAATACACGCTCCAATGGAAGGAGTCCAATCGCAATGCAACCGCCGCCGAGAGGCAAGTCTCGATGATCAACTGCTGCAAAGAAGCCAGTGCAGACTGGAAGAAAATGTCGACCGATCAAAAACTGGTGTACCATCAAAAGGCAAGAGTAAAGAATGGAGAACGAGCAGGCCAATCTACGGCAGAACCAAAGCAAAAAAGCCAGAGGAACGGGCGAAAAGGCATGACGACCGGTTTTAACGTTTTTCGATCGAAATCAATGAACAGTCTACGAGAATCAATTCCCCTCTCTGAGGGTGCAAGTACAGCAGATAGAATGGCACAGTTCAAACAATTTACCAAACAAACAAGTGCTGTCTGGAAGGGAATGTCAGCTGCCGAAAAGTCTCCCTATAAGGAAGATGCTGAGAAGCAGAATAAGTTGTTGTCTTTGTCTTTGGTAGGAAATGCAAGGGATGATCTCAATTTAGACCATACTGTTGATATTGCCAGTGCAAGGAGAAACAAGACTAACAGCAATGCTGCTGTCTACAGTTCAAAGAGACTCGGCCATTCCAGTGGAGGTTTGGTTGGAGAAAGGCTTGATTTTAAATCTATGGTTGGAGACTTTCCACCTGAATTTGACAGCACTGATATCTGTGGCTATTTCTCACCTTTCCGCACCCATGATGTGGGTATTGGTTTCCATTTGGGCGATGACGTGCCTCTTGAAGCAATATGCATGGAAAGGAAGGAAGGTCTATTCCCAGTGAAAGAGAGCAAAACTCACAGTGGTGATGAAAATTCAGAAAATGGTGCACAAAATAAGGAGGCTTCAAAAATGAAAGATGATGAACTCAGTACCGAAATAGAGGCCGACAAAGACCAATTGCAAGGACTTGATTCTGAGGAAGTTCAAAACGAATCCATCTCTGAAGATTTCTGCGAAGATCGCCATGGAGTAGGCGGACCATCAGGTTATGGCAATTGTTTAATTACAGTTCCTTGTGGATGCCAATATTGTGAGAGTCAATCAACTTCTTGGTTTCTCATCCATCCCGCTGGGGATTACATGTCATGTGTGGCCATGAGCAAATTGCAATTTCCTAGAGAGTCTTCGCTTTGTGGTGGCCAAGAAAGACAGAAGGTCGATGTAGGTGCCAGGATACTACAGATTGTGCAGTGTGGCAATACAGGATCTCAATTCAAGCCAACTCAGACACTGTGTCTAGTCGTTAGAACATCGCTATATTGCTCTGTCATTCATGTTAGCTTGACGCCAAAGCCCTCAACAGATCCAGCGGAATGCTCAGCTGAGTTTCACATGCACGAAAATACTCGTATTGATCTGCGTACACCCTTTGGATCTTTACAAACTTCCTACCTACCGGTGTATGCAACTTGTGATCCAACAGCCATCGCTTCCTTCTTCACTTGCCCATCCTTCGCAATTTTGAGCCGTGATTATTCTGGGAATTGCACAACGATTCATCAGGTTTCATTGAGAGAAGAGCCAGATGTAAAGTCCTACTCTTTATCATCATCACTTTCTGATTGCAGTTTGATCGAGTTTGATCCTCAGGATAGGCAAATTATGTGGGCTGCAGCTCGATCCAAGGCAATGCCAAAACTTTCGAGTGGATTTTTCAAAGCAAGGAATGGCACTGTGACGGGCTATGGGCACAGCCTCTTTCGGATTGATTTGAGGAATAATTGTGCTCATCATGTGTGGAGTCCCAGTCATGCAGACCACCTGACTGAGGGACTTCATTCTATCAATGGAATCATGCCAGATCATAGTCGTGAGCATGTTGTGTGGGTAAGCTCATCTTCGGCTTGCAAAGTTTGGGCTTTGGATGTGCGATATAAGTCAGCCAAGGTAGTTGTAAGCTGGTCTCTTCCTTCCTTATGTGATGATTATGGGCCACAGATGACCCCCAATGGAATATATGGAGGAGGTGTCCTCATGTGTCAGCCAAGAGCTTCTCATTCTCCAATAGACCACGATTTGGTTTCAACCCAACAATTCCAACCACCAGTGATGTTCAGCTTGAAGAAAGATCCAAATTCTTTTGCTGTGAATGTGCACCAATTCCCGTCAACTATGCCTCGATTTCAAGCAAAACCAGTTGAGTTGGCTGGTTTTCAAGAGGTGCCAAAACTGAAATATGAGGCGTCCAGTATTGCAAGAAGCTCCATCTTTCCCTTGCCTGATGTATCAAGCAGCATATTCAACATTGGCCTTGCATCTTTACAGTGTGTGTCAAAGGCGGTTCTCAACAAAAGACAATTGAACCAAGTAGGGTACCAGATACAACCTGCAAATGTGACACTTCTCATCACAATGACCAGTCTAGGTGATATATATTGCCACTCTTTATTGGAAACAAATTCACTGGAAGGGACACAAGCATGCCAATTTCCTGGATTACCTGTTGGAACAAAGGCAAATCCAATACCTCCAGGTAAAAAAGAGAAAGTACCAGGGGCCCCAGACCTATTGAGACTATCATTATCAAATGAATTTCCAGTTCCATCAAGTGCCATCACCGCACATGCTGTAAGAAAAATTGGTGACTGCTGCAGCTTCAAGTCCTTTGATATTGGGTGTATCTTAACTGAAAACCCACCGCCAAATACTGAATGCGTAGAGGGAGACGATGATTCGGAAATCAACTACTCAGGCACAAACCTTAGTTCTCTGTCCAAAACTCCTCGCCCTGTGAGTGATTTGATAAAATCAAAAAAAGCTTTGAAACAGGCCACATTGACTCTTTCCAATGATGAAAATGTTGAGGCATTCAGGGTTGCGTCTCATGGAATAGAAGATGGTGAACACGAGTCGACAATAAACCTGGTCTGCGGCGCTCATACACTTCCTATTCAACATCCCATTCCGAGATTTGGTTTGGCTACAGAAAAAGATGCTGCAGCCACTGCAAACAAAAGGCACTCCTGTCCAATCACCCTGCGGTCCGGTCATGTCAGAGTGGCTGTGAGAAAAGAGGAGGATGAATATGATTTGGAATCTTCATCTGACTGTTCTGACAAGAGACCTAACAAGGAGATTGGGCTCCACTTTCTGAATAAATTGAAGAGCAACTTTTTTGCTGATAATGCGACTGATCAGATTGGTGCTAAGACTGAATGGAGTAGTGATAGCGAATAAGCGGGATGGTGATACTGTGATAGCATGGCATACCTTATCTAACATAGTCTTAATAGTTGCTAAGTTCACGTCTAGAAATAATATGGCTTCAGACAGTACGCTTGCTCGATAACTATGCAGAGGACCCCGGGCTTCAAATTCTTGAAGACTGGCATCCCCATCGCTTCATTTGGGGGTAGAAGTGCTGCACGCGCTCTTCGAAGCCCAGCGAAGGTGCTTGTTAGACTATTGACTACCTGCTGGCTGCCGCCATACTTCTACAAAGCATGGGTAGCATGCCGGCTAGTGTCAGCCAACAAGATCAACCCTGCTGATCTACCACCAGACACACCTGCAGACTGTCGACCAATCAACATCGGAGGTTCAAAGCAACGCGTAATAACCCGAGCATACTTCGATGACGGGCTGCAGTCCACCTACAACGAAATCGTGGGTCCAGTGCAGAACAGATTAGGATTCGGGATACCAGGAGGGGTATCAATCACTGCGTTCGGCGAACAGGCAACGCTGGATGCCAATCTAATTTCGGATTGATCCAAGGCGATCTCAAGAACGGGTACAATGAGATTGCCATGCGCTACACTGGCAAACTCAATGACACCATGGCCTTCAGCCAAGCGTTGCTGGAGCCTCGAGCGTATATTGGAATGGGCAGCGAAACAGGCCTCTCCAAAGCACCATTCCCATGTGGGGAGGGGGTACACCAGGGGGCGATTGAGAGTAGCTGGTTATTCACTTTGGGATGCAACACAGCATTCTCAGACCTGAACAGCAGCCTAAAGCCGCACGGGGGAGGAGTGATGGCTATCATTGATGATAACTATATCCTTGCCCCCCCGCCAAATCTTCCCAGCCAGTGAGAAGTTCAAGGATGATCTGGTGAAGGTAGGCTTGGAATTCCAGCCGAGTAAATCAGCATGCTACATCGCTGAAGAGCATCAAGACGAGGAATGGGACCAGCTAAAGATGGAATCCCAAATGGGAGCATCACCACTGACAAGGGGGTTATACACCTTGGCATCTCGAATCTCGACATGCAACATCCCCATCAGTTCAGATCAGTATGTGAAGGAATACTTGCGACAGAAGATGGTTAAAATCAAGAGGGGCTTTGGAACCTTCTCCAACCTCCTTGACCCAGGCAGACGGCTCCACCCCAAGATCCCAACCCGACAAATGATATGGATCCTCACGCTGGTATGCTTCCAGTCAATGGGCAATATTGGTTGCGGCACGTCAGACCTGACTGGACGGAGGAGTTTGCACTAAGTATTGATGAGGAAGTCAAGACCCTCTTCAACATAGGCACTGGTATGGACACATCTGCATGGAGCGATTATGGGAAGGAGAGAGAGTCAGACTCCCGATAAAGATGAAGGGATGCGGCCTGCACGGAGCAATGGATAGATGCCAATGATGGGGGTTGAACGCCGGTCTGCACGTTGACACGGATGGGTTGTAACTCGTATGCCAACTAACTTTCTGACGATTAGTCTTGTGAGTTTGAATCTATTGTAATTTTCGCGTTTCGCGAAAATTACCTAGCTAACTACGTACAAAAGCTA
>JALLAS010000598.1:0-12280 GCA_036939415.1 Detonula confervacea | reverse complement strand
GAGAATTTACTTGATCCCATTTTTCCTGATGTATTGATATCAGTAATCATTGGACTAGTCAAGAGAGTGGCAAGCCTGAATATGAGATTGTTCAGTGGTTGGAAAACACCTGCAAGCTTCCACCTTACCTTTCCCCAAAAATAACATCTTGTCTTCTCATAATTGTTTCTATTGGCATAGCTAGAAAATTGTTCAAACAGTGGCAGCATCAGAACTCTTGACAAAATATTGCATTTTTTCAGTATCAACACAAAGTAGCCATAAATATAAGCAGTCCGTCCTTGTTGCAATCTTTAGTTTGTGCTTACAATAAGCTATGCATTAACATCCTGCATTGTGAGGCGCTGCGCACTACTTGCTAAATTGGTTGCCTAGAATTTGTACGCTTGTTTCAATATTTGATCTCGTATTTTGCTAGATGTAAATGAGTGATATCAGCTATTTGATTCAATGGAATCGCTCAAGTCATCTATATGTATGCTTCCGCCACCTCCCTCGTAATTAACTTCCTTTGTTTTGAAGGCGGTCCGAAGACTACGCAGTTGCACAAAACTGACCCGTCCAAGCGATGAAAATAAATAGTCCCTTTTGTCATTGCTCATAATCTCTGATATGGTTTTGAACAAATCACCACTATCATCCCTGTATTAATCTAAATCGCGCATTAAGGATTCCAATTCTGTCTTGCCTTTTGCCAGATTTTTGAAGGTGTTGAAACTCTCCCTTTCTGTCCAAATTTTTTTGAGGTAGACTTAGGTCTGCATAACGAAGCAATTGGCAGTTGGAGAAATGTGCAATCAGCGGAGCAATTGGATGCAAAACGGCTTGTTCAATAATATTGTGTTCCGCTCTGGCAAGTCATGTNGTTCCGCTCTGGCAAGTCATGTCGGACACTGCCATCACCACTTACGCAAAATGTCAGATGTTTCAATTCACGGATATGGTCAGCATTCAGATTGCCGTTCGCGACTTTCAACAAAGAATTCTCGATCGAAGATGAACAAAGCACCTTCACCTCCTCCAAGGAATTCAATCTCCTTGCAGTAAAAATTGAATCAAAAAAATCCGTTGCAACTTGGTGTTCATTATTTAGAGATTCAAGGTCGCTGTTTTGACAGGAAGGCCATGCATATCGAATGTCGGTTTTTCTAGATCATCCTTTCGTTTCAATATCACAGGGGTTAGGGCTCGCATCAGAGCAACATACACTGTAATGGCTTTCATGTGAACGTTCTTCAACTTCAAACCCAGCAAGTCCATGATTATGAACACTCAGCTCTCTGAGCTTGCCGCAATTTTGAAGATTTCTGCTGAATAATATGTTGAATATCCATGTCAGTGATGCCCCATGCCCCATGGTCGTTGTACTCGGTCTGCATGAGAGAGCTAGCACGCAGAAAAAGTGACTAAAGATTTTGAGCCATGGAAAGGTTTGCTACGCGCGAGAACGGGAAAGCAGGTATTGATTGCCCTTTTGACACTGGCATATTATCTTGGCGTGACTCCCATAACCTCCTGTCTTGGCCACATGGCGCTGCTGTCCATATTGTACAGTGGCATTTGCCCTCTAAATGTAAAAGGAGGGTAGGTACTGAAGGTGCCGTAATGATGAAAACTGAATGCAGTTCAAGGCCCATGGGAGATATTGGGCGTATTCATCAGGTGAGCGTATGATGTATCCAAGTAAAATGAGACACTTTGACTTTGTGGGTGTAATGTCTAGCTGCGTCAATGCATTATTTGTTGTGAAGTGTTTTGCAAGTTTGTGCGGTTGTGATGGTGTCCTCAAGCGGCAGGAATTGCTCGAAATGTTGCCATAAAGTGGTGATGGATGGTGTTGAATGAGAATGATGATGCCATTGGCATTATTTCTCAGCAGCAGCTCAGCAGTTCTTTTCGATTGCATCAATTGGTGCATAGTAGGTACCAAAAGCAGGTGCAAAAATGAAAAATGAGTGCGTCTGAAAGAACAAAAGGCAACAAGGCCGTCGTCGCGTCGGTCGGCGGCAAAGTTCAAGTCTGTGCGTGTCAACGTCCTCTACGAGGTATATACCAGTTCCTACGTTAATATTCCAGATTCGAAGTGATGGCTCACTGCAACAGACTGCAACCCTCAAAATCTTGTTGAGCTGACAACTCCGACACAAAAAAAGTTGAGAAGAGGAGCGAGCCAACAAAGATCAAAATAGCGACGGAAGATTATTTGTTCTTTGATAGCAAGGGAGATATTATTCAGGAGTATTCAATAGGCGAGCAGATTGGCAACCACTCCGAGGGCTTTCAACAATACGACCCAAGGATTAGATTGCATCTTCCACGCCAAGCTGCCGTCGAAAAGGGATTCGTCAAGAGAGCATGTGATGTGCATCTAGCTCTGTTTCATCAATCCATCAAACTTCAAATCTACTTGAGAATAGGTATACCATCATCTCATCACAGTTACAGCATCTGACGATCAAGTTCCCAAGGTCCTAAAATCTTGGCAAAAGCACCGTCGGCATATTATATCTCGACTGTCGAATATCTACATACTACCGGAGTACTGATCAGAGACTTCATATTCAGTCATCCCTCTTCAAAAATAATAATGGCGCCAATCAAATCATTCGCCGGAAAATTCGCCAAAGCCGCCTTCGCGGTCTCGGCGCCCAACTCCTCCGCCAAACGCGCCACGACCATCTCCGCCGGCGACATCTCCTCCCTCTGCCTCGAGAAAATGTGCAAATTATTCAAGGCCGCGCCCGCGGATAATTTGTACCTCTCCGCGGGCGGAGAGCGGGGAGTTCGTCTTCGCAAGAGCGTCGAGAAGGGCGATCCCGTATTGAGCATTCCCATCGAGAGTTGCTTTAGGGACGATGAACCGCCGGGGTGGTACGAGCGGCCGGGGGATGATGGGAGCAACAGCGATGAGCATGATATTACGGATTACGAGAGGTACAATCCCTCGGGGTGGGCTTCGAGACTGGCCGCCTCCATGCTGGACTTGGAAATCATTGACAACGGCAACAAGAAAAATCAAGGGGGAGAAGGAGAAATCATGGAAATTATTGATGATGATTTGAAGCTGGGAAGAAAAATTTGGCAATCCATGCTCCCCGACAAGGATATACTGCGTGCTTCCCTCCCCGTTCATTGGGGTGAGGAAGTCCTCGCCACTTCCAAGTGTACCGCTTTAGAAATGGCTGTAGATTCTTCTTACTTTGCGAGGGCTGGTGCCGTGATGGATCTATCGGAGGAGCTCAAGAATGCGGTGGATTGCAAGGATGGAGATGATGAAGAGATTATGGAGAGGAAATGTAATGATGAGGCATTGGACATTGCGATGGATATGGAACCGTTGCAGAGGAAATGCCATGATGCATTGGATATTGTAAGTAGCTCTAGGGCTTTTGTGCCTTTTTGATGCTTGTCAAAAGAAAGCTCAAATATCTAAAAACTGAACTGTTCTTCGCATCTTTACCCGTCCGGTCGTGTCAGGTTCAAACGAGGGCATGCCGCGTTGAACGTACCTTCGAAGACGGAGTGCAATGGGGCCCGCCCCTACGTATCCTCGCTCCGATCTTCGACTTCATAAACCACGGCTCCAGCCGCACGAAGGGCGAGGGAAGTGCCAACGCCTGCTTCGGAATCGAGAACGAACGCATGTGCGATATGCACGATGCAAAGCTTGTCGTCAGGGCGGTTCGGGACATTTCGGAGGGAGAAGAGGTGTTGATTGATTATGGGGATAGCGCCAGGCCAGGATGGAGGTGTTTGAGTTCCTACGGTTTTGTGCCAGAGTATGATATTAACTCTGAACTTGTGGACGAGGAGCACGTCGAGAATGTGGCAGAGCTATGGATGAATGGTCTTCGGTTCGAGGTTGATCCGCACTCGGTACCATTTGATCTGGTGGAGGTAGCTGCAGCTCAGTCCTTGCTGGATAGTCCCCCCAAAGACAAGGAGCTTGAGGAAGATGAGGAATCTGGCATCTTCACCCCAGTGGTTGCACTTGCCATTGCTCAACGAGCCACGGAGGCAGCGTTCAATTTGATCACGGAGCCAGAAATGGTCGATTCCGAAGAAGAGTGGGACGATCCCGAGTTCGTCCATGCTTCAAGTTTAGCGGCTCTTTTGCGTTGGTCGCAGCATAAGGTCCTGTTGGCATTTGCCGAAAATTTGAATGAGTTGTTCCCGTCGCCTGCTGCTTCCGAGGCAGAGTAATATATGATGACAGTACATATATGCGCGTCTTGAGGTATTCTCAAGGGGTGAGTGTCTTGGGATGGGCATAATATGTTGTATAATTTTTGATTGCATTAGAAGAATGATTGAAAGTACAGATTATTTCAGAAGATTTGCCTCGAGCTGCAGGAGCAGGCTTGGGCTTGCGTGCATTGCCTTGACTCAGCTTGCTACACAACATACCCATAATCTTGCTGTGAAGAAGGTCATGTAAATAAAGACAGTTTACTATTTGTCAAACTTAGATATCAGTACTAGGTACTTGTGAATTTTGATTTGATAATATGGTATATAAGGCTACAGATAGATTGTAACTGTTGCATAATTTGCCAAGGATGTACAACTACAAATACACACCTGTTGTCAAATTACATAAGTGATCAACTCTAGATTGCATTAAAACAATACAGCACGGAAATGTTCACTGCATACTTATTTATAAGACAGGAATCATCTGTTCACTAACTTCTATTTCATTCCACCAATGGAACTAAGCTAAACCTTACTCTCTCCCAAAACTAGTGGAACAACACTAATTTCTTTCTCATCTTCCAAAACCCAAACATCCCATTTACTGGATCATGGAGGCGGCCTTGGCCTTGACCTCATCAATATCACCCACCATGTAGAAAGCACCCTCGGGGAGATCATCGTAATCTCCGTTGATGATGCCACTGAATCCCTTGATGGAATCCTCCAAGCTCACGAACTTTCCGGCAGTTCCGGTGAAAACCTCAGCAACGTGGAAAGGCTGAGACATGAACTTCTGGACCTTACGGGCACGGGACACAACGAGCTTATCATCCTCGGACAACTCATCCATACCAAGAATGGCAATGATATCCTGAAGTCCCTTGTAATCCTGAAGGAGCTTCTGGGTGTTACGGGCAACCTGGTAGTGGTTGTCTCCGATCACCCTGGGGTCAAGCATACGAGAGGTGGAGTCAAGGGGATCGACAGCGGGGTAGATACCAAGCTCGGCAATGGCACGGGACAACACAGTGGTGGCGTCCAAGTGAGCAAAGGTGGTGGCGGGGGCAGGATCAGTAAGATCATCAGCAGGCACGTAAACAGCCTGGACGGAGGTAATGGATCCCTTGGAGGTGGAGGTAATACGCTCCTGAAGGGCACCCATATCAGTGGCCAAAGTGGGCTGGTATCCGACAGCAGAGGGAATACGTCCCAAAAGGGCAGACACCTCGGAACCGGCCTGGGTGAAACGGAAAATGTTGTCAACGAAGAGCAACACATCCTGTCCCTCCTCATCACGGAAGTACTCCGCAATGGCGAGTCCGGTAAGGGCAACACGGGCACGGGCACCTGGGGGCTCGTTCATCTGTCCGTACACAAGAGCAGCCTTGGATCCCTCGGTGGAGCCAGTCTTCTCGTCAATCTTGATGACGCCTCCCTCAATCATCTCGTGGTAAAGATCGTTACCCTCACGAGTGCGCTCTCCGACACCGGCAAAGACGGAGTATCCTCCGTGGTTCATGGCAATGTTGTTAATGAGCTCCATGATAACGACGGTCTTGCCGACTCCGGCTCCTCCGAAGAGACCAATCTTTCCTCCCTTGGCGTAAGGGGCGAGGAGATCAACGACCTTGATTCCGGTGATGAGAATCTCCTGGGACTTACCCTGCTCGGTGAAAGTGGGAGCGGACCTGTGGAGGGGGGCGAATTTCTCGGTTCCCTTGACGGTGAAGATGGGTCCCTTCTCGTCGACGGGCTCTCCGATGACGTTGATGATACGTCCGAGAGTCTCGGGTCCGACGGGGACCTGGATGGGCTCACCGGTATCAGTGCACTTCTGGCCACGGACAAGTCCGTCAGTGGACTCCATAGCAATGGTACGGACGGTGTTCTCTCCCAAATGCTGGGCGACCTCGAGAACGAGACGCTCACCGGTGGACTCAACTTCAAGAGCATTGAGAATCTTGGGAAGCTTCTCGTCGAACTGTTAATTTGGGCAAACAATATTGAATGGGAGAGTCAGTGAAGGTGAACTGCAGCAGAATTGAGCACATCATGTGCACTTCATGTGAGCACTAATGGAATCCCTCGTTCAGTCGTATTTATACAGATGACCTCAGTGATACCCCCCTTTCAGTCTAGTTTGTTCACGTGTTGTGGGCATTGTTGGATGTGGTCACGGTCCCTCACCAAATTCATCACAGAGCTGATTGATACAATTCAGGACCAGCCCCCAAATTGCCAGGCATCATTGAACTGTTCACTAATTGTGCCAGACGCAAATAAATCATGTGGTGTCATTTTTCACTACACTTTCCCCCCATTAATTTTGACTCCCCCTACCTCCAGTGGGGCATCATTCTCCAATGAAACTGGACAATTGTATTGCCCTCATATGAGGTTGATTCCCCTTCTCTTGAAGTTTGTTGAGACGTACCTGAACATCCACAACGGCTCCAATGACCTGTGTTACCTTACCCACGGAGTTAAGGGCAGCGGTGGTGCCGCTGAAGGCGCGAACACCATCTGAAACGAAAATAAAGGGAATGCCAGGATCAAAAGACGGTTAGTTTCACTGGTTTTCATGATCTTGGTTCATCATGGGGGAAATGAATTTAGTTCCCCCCCACCAACACAGCTGGTTCATCCAAAGTCAACCGCCCGGTTTCATCGAACGAATCATGAATTTCCGTCATTGGTCTGAGTAAAATATGTGTCTCGTCTATTCCTGCCAAAGGTGGTTGAGTTGAGGCGAGTGTGCTCTTCTTTTTTCGCGGGCACGCAAGCAACCGCTTTAGCACGTTTGCTTCGCGCGCCCCAGACTCGACCCGGCTTTCCAATGACGACACAGAAACCAAATTAAACAATATTCTGGCCGCAACATTATTTTTTGGCTTCCCCGCCCTTTAATAACATATACGATCCTGTGTTGGAGCTTGCAACCCTATCGGCACCGGTAGCGCAAACCGCCAATGACCGTTGACCCGACAACTTTCAACGCCACCGTCGCCGTCGGCCCGATCAAATCTTCCGCACACGAAACTCCGAATAGACAAACCCCGCTCCATCTCATTGCCTCCGCAAAAGGTTGATACTCACTCAGGGATACGAGACGTCTAGCACTGGCAGCGAACATGGTCTATCAATGCACGGATATTGGTAGTATCAGCAACGGTAACGCAAAAGCAGAGTTGTTGCTCAGCGGATCGCTCGGCGGGCGGGCGGCGGTTGCTCCGCCACGGCACACGGCACAACGCGTGCTTGATTGGCCGGCTTCTCGTGGGCGAGGCGAGAGGTGGTGTGGTGACGGTTCCATGTGACGGACAGACGTAGGGAATCTTTGTGGACGTGGATATATAATGGAGGAATTGGTATTGTTTAGTTGTTCGCTTTCCCGCCATTTCCCATTTCCGCTTCATCAGGGTTCTTCTTGCAACTGCAGCGGCATCAACTTGTGACCCTAATGTTTTTACTGCGCGCTTTTACGCTAGTAAAGACAATTATATTATTAACCAAATGTGAAAAGTATTCGTGGTATTTGATATTTTAGGGATATTAAATAATAGCCCTAGAGCTATGAATACTGTTAGATATTGCAGATTGAGGGCTGCACTAGTAGCCTGCAGCTTCTAGGGCTGATGTGCGCCTAGTGGGCTCTTTGGCTTTGATTTGTTAGTAGAGAGGGACACTCGGTGTGCTTGCCACTTGATTGTGAATTGCAGCTTTGTCTTCGTGCAGACGCTGCACTGCGCTTGGTGCGGATGGACGTTGACTTCCAGTAAAAAAACAAGGGGCCTCCAGGGTCAAGGGACCATTGCAACAACAACAGTCCATCGATAATTGAGGAGAAATGTTGATGGAATCAATAGCATCTTCTTTGTTGGACGCCATCACCATTGTCTAGCAGGCAAGCATTGAGCCATTCCTTGCTCTGGACGACACGATTGCCATCGCCCGAATTTACAACGCTCTTCGATATACTAATAGATGCAGAAACGCAATTTTCTTTTGTTCGCTATTCAGACCAATGCTGTATGTTTCACATCCCCTGACAACCACCCCAAACAAAAATCCAAAATATCGTCTGTATATTATATCCATTTGTTGGTGTGGGGCCAGAGATCAATAATGAAAACGTATTCATGAAAAAATATTCTATATTGATGGAGTTATGGGCATGCAAAGATGCGCTGAATATGGCTCATTTTTGTGCTCAGATCACATAAAAAGGGCTAAATAAACTAAAAACTGACTCTATGAGCGCCAATGTGAAATTTTCTCATTCTCCTACCATCCACAAAGTACAATGTGCCACTTCAACCTTTCAGAAGAAATAATGTAGTTGACCACCCGCCCGACCAACGGCCCGTACGTCAGATTTTACCTCAAATTGGTAAAAAAAACATTTCCGCCCACCTTCTTAATTAAGGAGCTTGCATCTGATGATCTAACTATGAAAACCACTCCACTGGAGTTTACAAGGCATGGTTAACTCACTGAATTGTACCTTGTAATTGCAAACATAAAATGTGAAAAAAGCAGATAGATCTCCGGATATAAGCTTCTTACTTTAGGGGTTATGATTTGAAGTCAAACGTATGCTATGCAAGTTATCTCTCATCTCCCATGGCCTTGAATTGCATGCATGTCCCATCATTGTGGCATCTTCATTACCTTCCCTTTCTAGAACCAATTATAGATGAGGGACAGCAGATGCAGTCCATCGTGGCATGGGGGACATAGCACGAAACTGTGAACAAAAAGGAGGTAATTGAGTGTTGTTGCTTACCCATTTTCATTGCAAAGCTATTGCAAGCCCATAATCTTGAGTTTCTGTTTCTGAATATGTACTCCATGATATAGACCGGATATAATGGAGACTTGCTGAAATAGATCATACGTGCATTTGGCGGAAATCTTATGCATTGTAAAACTGAAAGAGTTTATTGTTATCAATGATCAATCAGTGGTAGATCCAGATGGAGAAAGATACCCTATATCAAAGCATTATTATAGCATTGGTTACATTCATGTGCTGACCCCTACGTGAATGATGAGAGAGAATTACTTCGAGACATTGCCATTCGATTCATACGGCCGTACTACAGACATTGAGTTGGAATCCAGGGACGGATGAAAGATTCCTGCTGCCTTCATTTCTGCAATGTTAGCTACAATAAAGTTGAAATCTCTCAAACTTGAAGTCAGCTTGTCACCTTTAGTTATGAATTCATTGATGAAAGTTGCTAGAAGGGGTTGAGTGCTAATAATGTCCATGAATTGAAACATCTGAAATTTCATTTTGACGAAAGACAACCTTTGTTGCAATCCATCTTGCCACTGATTGACCATGTTGCCCATTGCCAATCTGTTCACACTATGCATTTGAATATACCACGAGAGTGGTGGAGTGAGATAAGATTATTCCAGGCATTCGCCTGACTTATTCAGAACAAGCACCAATGTCATGTGCTTCCCTATGAATTTAATGAGTACAGAGATGAAGATGATTAAGTTCTGAAAATTATGACTGATTTTGTTCATGGTTTTACCAATTTCAAGAAAGTTGCTTTATTTCGAAACTTAAAGATGGAAATGTATTGTATCTGCTGCGTAGCTTGGCCAAATGAAGTTAAATGTTTGAACCAAGATGAAGCTGCTGTTACATTGAGTGATTGCATGGTAACAACAGATGTCATTAGTTCTCTGAGCCTATATCATTTCAGGATGGAACAATCATTGATGTAATATCAACTGACATATCTGATCAGTTTGGAAGAAAGCTGTACCTGAAAGGTTGAAAAAAAATAGATACAATATATTCACCTTCACGTCCTCATACAAAGCTTTGTCTGATGCTGATGGCCCAAGAAAAAGGCAGTATAGAACATTCTCAATGATGTTGTCTGCTCCACAGCTGCCACGGCACTATTGCCTGGAAGCAGTTTTGTCCAGCTTCACAGCTTACTCTGTGCATTTCCATTTTTTTGCTTTGGTGGGTGATCCCTAGCTGGCTAATCTTGGCTTTCCATAGTACAAGCTCTCACACCAACATGACCTCATTAAACAGCGGATACTACCATACTCCTCGTATGGGGTAAGATTGGATAGAATGTTGCCAAGATAAGTTCTCTTTGCCCATTGTTGTGATTGAAGGTTGAATCCCATATTTGATTCGAGATATTCTCTCACCACTGCTTTACATTTACACCAATTAACTTTCGAGGTTCAGTCAAACTGCAATGCACAAGGAATTGAGATGTATCTTTGGACATGTAGTTTCTTATGAATAACTGAGCACATTCCTTGAGAATAACATCATGATTTTTCACCCAATCAACGTTTTGTTGGGGCAAGTTTTTCTGCAAATCATGCAAATGTTTGATAATTTCTGAAGAGTTGGCCTACTCAATGTCGTCACCATTCTATCCCAACCTATCTTGCCATCTGGGAAAGTGTTTGGTAGGCATGTTTGCCTATGGTGCAGTAGGTACCAATGTACCACAGAAACCTGGATATATTTACCCAGTAATCATATTTGAGCAAACTGTCATGACTGGACTATTGGCTCTCAGTAAACTCACATGTTTACTCAGCAAACTGATCTGTTTACATTTACATCAAACTAAAATAGTTTGGTGTAAACTGACTGTCTTTACTAATAAACTGACTGTGGTTACCAATAAACTGACTTGTTTGCTAATAAACTGACTGTGGTTACCAATAAACTGACTAATTTTACTAATAAACCGACTGCGTTTACTGAGACTGAGTAAACTGAATATGTTTACTAATAAACTGCATCGTTTGCTAGATTTTCATATTATTCCATTTTTCTAATTTAATTTTGGTATCTCTAATTATTGTCGTTACTTTTGTTACAATCTATTTCAGTTACCACTGTAACATCATCATCCAGCGTGTTTTACCAGCATTTGAATCGTCGCCGCCCCTTCTATTCCAACATCCGCCTTCCAATCCGCCGCTACCCCCGCCGCAACAGCCATCGCCGCCACCACCGATAGCCCTACCACCGTATCCAATTGATTACCCCGCCAAAGCCGAATGCCAGGCCGGTTCACAGCAATTTCCTGATGAATGCCTCCTCCTCCTACGCCAAGCCATATCCCATGCCCGCTCGTGTTCAGCTCACTCACCCTCCACGCTCATCACCTGTCGTGTTTGATCGAAGGAAAAAAGATCGAGTAAGATACTGAAAATGAAAATGGAGACGAATGACATAACTTACCCCGGCACCTTTGCCTCTGCGCGTGCCGATTTGTCCTATCCTCCCGTTCCAGTCTCCCCTGCTCATCCCCGCTGCCTCCCGGTACTCCCGTTCCCTCGCCCTCCACATGAAGAAAAAGAGATTGAGATACTGAAAATAAAAATAAAAATAAAATATGACGCATTGTAACTTACCCTGGCACATAAGCCTCTGCCCGTGCCGGTTTGTTGTATCCCCCGCCCCAACTTCCCCCGATCATCCCCACCGCCTCCCGGTACTCTTTCGCCCTCCACGATCATCGCCTGTCGTATTTGATTGAAGAAAAAGAGAGTGAGATACTGAAAACTAAAATAAAAACAAATGGCAACGCATTGTAACTTACCCCAGCAACTAAGCCTCCGCCCGTGTCGGTTTGTTGTATCCCCTGCCCCAACTTCCCCTGCTCATCCCTGCTACCTCCCAATAATCATCTCCTCGCCGCCTCCTGATACCCGTCACTTCCCCGTCGCCTCCTCCTACTGGCTGTCCTTGCTGACGACAGTATTGGTGGTGCATGCACGCATCTCGTGTTGGTACTTCGATCGCCATGCTCTTGTGTTGCTTTTACCTGCTTACTATTTTGATGCTTGTCGGTGGTACCTTTTCATCCTTCTACGTAGGAATAGTACACTTACACATAGGCGCCCCGGGCAAGGTCCAGCTTTGCAAATTGCCTACCTTGTTTTGTTATGGCGCACACACAGAGCAAGGTGCAGCTTTGCAAATTGCCTACCTTGGTTTGTTCTAGTGTGCGTGCGTGCAGTTTTGCAAATTGCCTACCTTGTTTTGTTCTGCTTGAAGGGACAAGAGGATAAGATG
>JALLAS010000597.1:0-12283 GCA_036939415.1 Detonula confervacea | reverse complement strand
GAAATACGTAGGACATATCGCTGGATACCTTTACCGCCCGATCACGGGACAGTATGGCTACTAAACTCGTAGTCGAGACCTGTAGATAATATGTGGACTTTCTGGTTTGGTTCAATGGGTATGCATTTCATCTGCCCGCCTGTCAGGATAATTTGAAGGGGAACACATACGATACTCCTATGCACTTATCAATGGAGTTCTAACCATGTAATAATTGTACATTTAGTGTTACTAGGAAATGTCATTGCTTTATATGAAGAACTTCTTCTTTCCCTCCTTGGCCAGCCTCTTCCTTTGTGCTGATTGTAAATTATTGATGCTGTAAAAGTTACCTACATTAATAGCCCCACCTACTCTTGATTGTGCACTTGAAGGTTGTCAACCTGAGATAAATAGCACAGGAACCAGAGAAAAGTGTCATGCATGTCATCTTCATTCATTTCCATATTAGATTGCCCAGAGACTCAAGAGCTTGCTTCATGTTTTTTGCAGTAGGAGAGAATGAGCACCATAGCCTATTTGGATGTCCCCAGACTTGTCCATTCAGTGATCTTTTGTTTTATGGTTTACCTCATTTTCTATCATACCCTTATAGTCGCAGCTACCACCTACCACCATGCAGCGTATTCCATTCATCAGTATATTATTTTGATCCATCAAGGTTCAGCATAGAACAGGTTCAATTATACTCTGCAATGTTTCATCCACCTGGGAAAATGAACGATCAAATCGCTTGCACTAGAATTGAGCCAAGATCGGACGTACGTACATGCAAATCGTTCGACCTGGGCTCGGGAGAAAGAAAGTTTTTCCCCTTCAGCAGGTTCCCGATGGAAGGGCAAATGGCAATGTATTTTTCGTATGTCCGCATCAGAAGAGATTACCCGCGCAGTAAAAGTCGCGAGCGAGATTAGAACTGTCCATCTATTGAATCCTCTAAAAAGTCCTCCTGCAACATGTACAGGACCAAGTTTTTAGCTGTGTCTGTTTCAACAAATGGCAGCTTCGCTTTCCGAATCTTATTATGTTTCTTGCAAAGGTATTCTACAAGTTCACTGTGCCTTCGGACTCGCGTCCCATTGAGATTTCTATCTGGGAATTCACTGGGGAACACACAGCTTGATATTAAATTCATATTTGCACAGACAGATGTCAATTTATTGTATCAGATTCAGAGGATAGGGCGAGGAAAGCAATGAATTGCAACTAGTGATGCTTGCACAGGGCTATTTAACTCACCATGGCACAACTGCAAATGGAATCTTCAACAGAAGAGCCAAATCTATTGTTGCTTCAGTTGCCTGATCCGGATGAAAGCCCACGATGAAGTCTAGAGATTGGAATACTCTCAGGGCAAATCGAGAATCTACTATTTGACTGGTGTCTGCATCATTTTTTGTGACCGCAGTTCCAGCCTTAGGGATTGTTCCACCGTAATATATCTTGTTAGAATTGATTCTGCTTTGTTCTTTTTCCCAATATTCATCCCATATTCTCAAACTATCTTCCAGCGAGTTTGGAGATGAGACGATTTTTCTTAGTGATTGCACCAAAGCATTATCCACGTGCATGCGCATAAAGTTTGGAGACATGAGGTTCACCCGGTGATTATCACTGGAGTCTGAATCTTTTGCATTCCCATTATTGGCAATTAGACGAGGGATCAACTTTGCCAGAGGTTGGTGTGTTGGCAGGCCTTCCAAAGACCTAATCGCGGTTTCCTCTGGATGATCGAGTAAAAAATTGACCGACTTGGCCAAACGGCGATGATTTGGTATGCGGGGGTCTGCTATGACCGAATTGATTCCGTCAATATTCCGCAATATCCAAGAGAGATCTCCGCGTCCACCGGCAACATCCAAGACGGTAGATTTTGCAGCCAGACATGATGAATAGTGGAGGAAAAGAAACTCTCGCAGAACGTAGACGCGATTTTTCTTTGACAGCGCCCTGGTGCTGTTCTCGTTAAATGGTATTATGTCTGGCGGCTTAGTGCTTCCGTTTTCATTAATAAAGACGCATTGTAAAGGAGCTTGCGCTGTATCAGTTAAGCCCGCCATCGATCTGTATGTATTTTACCTACAATATGGCATTTGATGTGCAGTATCAGTAATAGATCAGGTGAAAAGCAGCAGTGGCGGAGTCCAGACTTGGCAATCCAGCACAATGCGATATGTGATGAAAGCTGGCTAGTAATCGGCTGTCGGCTATGGTATTCAGCGCTTACCATCAATGCAGAAGGACGTTCAGATAGTGTGGTCCGTGATTCCCAACAGCAATAGGAGCGCAGCAACAGCAATCTTGGTATTATTGCAAATGGCAATGCCGAAAGCCGACAGCCACGAAAAAGTGCCAATGCATGCGCCCAACGCCCAATGCCAATGCACCAATGACATCATGGTTGTGGCAGGATGATGGCCGCTTCCAAAGCGTGGGAATTCAATAGTAATGACGCGACGTAATTTCCCCGNCGATCTAGTAATGACGCGACGTAATTTCCCCGCCGTTTCAACTATTTATTCCAAAACTCAAAGCTCGTTCAGAATCTAGCCTGAATGCTCCTGAATGACATCACGCCGCTCCTCTCGCTCTCAGAACAAATCCAAAAGATACACATAATATCTGCTCCTAGTACAGTATCGTAGTGGATGCATCCAGTGGATGCACGGAAGTTGTTCCGATCCAATGTGTATCTTTTCTATTTGTTCCATAAAATACATCGCATCTTCTAACCACCATAAGTATCAGCGCAACTAACCTCGGCCACGGTCACCATGAAGATTTATTCTGTCACTTCTCTACTGATGATCGGTGCAGCCACGGCCTTCGTTCCGTCGTTATGGCGGGGGCGTGACTGTACTACGAAGGTGAAAGAGTCCAAGGCAAGTTACGATGTTGGAGTTGTTATATGCACATCATGACAGGTACCCCGCGTGAGGGTGGTAGTGCCGACCTGTTCTAACCTGTGTCGTGCACACCTTAATGGACCTATTCGACAGGCTGACCTAGAGGTTTTGGCTAAGAAACTGAATCCAACAATTGGATACTTTGATCCAATGGACCTTGGTGGAGGATCTATGTGGGCTACCGAAGACGAGTTTACTATCGGCTTCCTACGTCATTCAGAAATCAAACATGGACGCGTTGCCATGGCAGCCTTTGTTGGGTATTGCGTACAATGCAATTGGAAATTTCCTTGGCCTATGACTTTGGAAGGAGAACCGTTTCCATCCCTTGCTTTGTCGCCTCCTGAGCAATGGGATGCACTACCAGTCGCGTCAAAAGTGCAAATTCTTCTCTTTGTGGGTTTCTTGGAATGGTATTCGGAATTGACACCTTCGGAAGGCTCGGCAGCTGGCATCACTCACTATTGCAAGGGAGGGGTGCCTGGAAAATACCCTTCATTTGAAGCTATCCCTCACCCCATGCCATTCGAAACATTATATGACCCCTTCAATCTGCACAAGAATATGACCGAGGCGAGTAGAGGAACGAAGCTTCGTGCAGAAATCAACAACGGAAGACTTGCAATGTTGGGCATTTTTGGATTTCTTTGCGCTCAGACAATTCCTGGCTCGGTGCCTCTTCTTAATGGTATTTTGGACCCATATTCAGGAGAAGTCATGGCTCCTTTTGAAGCAGATTATGACATTGTGTTTTGAGACAACAATGCATAGGGCTGGACGAGGTGGTACAATTTTGTGAGTTTTGTTTTGATTTATTTACTCTGGAAGTGGTACATTTCAGGTTGGAGGTGGTGACAAAATCGCTCCAAATCAGTTGCTGTGAATGTGTAAATGTACAAAGTTGTTTCCGTGCACTTAGACAGACAATATCAACTTCTAAGTATATTTTAGGTTATTGGTTGCATTTCATTGTAAACGCTCGTAAACGAAACCTTTGATGGCAAAAGCCACCGTTACCAACCTCAATTCACATTGTGACTCCATTTCTTCATCACATCTCTTCTGTTCACTCTTCTGACCTCCATGCAGGACCTTCCTGAGCGGTCACATGGCTGACCATCATAGGTTCATCCTCCTCTTCACTGTCCTCCAATTGCATAGTATCCAATCCGATGAGTAGTCCTTCAATAGCAGAAGTGTCTTCATTGCGCTGCTCCTTCATTTTATAATCGACACCCGTGTATCCTCCAAAATGCACTGTATGATCAATCATAGCTTTCCAGTTGGAATCATTTTCCAACGTAAACGGATTGCCTATCATTATAAGCAGGGCTTGTGCCCTAGTTACGGCCACATTGAAACGCTTTTCGTTCTTCAGAAACCCGAGCTGTTACCAGTAAGTAGAAGCATATTAAGTGTTAGTCTCAGTCATGAGAGGGCATGAGGTACGAGAAACTTACTACTCATTTTGAAATCTGGCTTACCTTGTGCTTTTGATCGAATGCAATGTAATCAACGGTTGATCTGACGGTAGATATGATGATGACAGGTCTTTCAGATCCTTGGAACTCATCTACACTACCCACTTTGCAATCTGAGTAACCATGTGCGCCCAACAGCATCCGGATCTTTTGAACTTGTCTGTGATATGGGGTGATTATGCCAATATCTTCTGGCTTGCACTTGTTCCTCTTTGTGTCCTTAATAAGGAGGTCAACATACATCTTTACAATCTGGGCTTCGTCTGGATTGAACCAAGATCTTCACGCAACATGAACTTTTTGGTTAGCTATTTTCATAAATAATAATACAATTGAGCAGTGAAAAAGTCACTTACGGGGAATTAGATTCACGCATATCCTCTCCTTCAATACCGTGAAAAATAATCGGGAAACCTCGCTTTGGTAGATGCTCCCAGTCTACAAAACGGTGAGATCTTGTAATGTTTGCCTTGGCCTGGAGATCTCCATCATAAAAAGCTTTGTTCGGAATGTCTAGGATTTTTGGGTGGGACCTGTAGTTTTGAACCAGTTTTGTGATCATTCTCTTATCATAGTGATTTCCAAGTACATCTGTTTCTTCGGAGCGAGCATACGGCTCCATATCAGAGAGACGCTCCAATAGAGACTTTTCAAGCCCAAACGTCTTGCAGATATTGCTTCGAATAATTGGTCCCAGCTGCTTCGGGTCGCCAGCAAGGATTACTGCGGGAGGGTTTGACGAGCTTCGTTTCGTCACGGAGGCCAAGCAGCCCACAGCATCAGCTTCAACTGAGTGGCCAGCCTCATCAATGAAGACGTGAGTGAAATGGTTCAGAACTCCTTGATTTGGAAGTTTTCCTCCGAATGCTATTGTAACAGCAACAACTTTGTATCGCTTGATAATGTTTGGGGCAGGCATGTTGAAACAGTCCTCTCTTTCATCGTAATTGGTGTACGGAATAATACGTTCAGGCACAGATGATTTTTCACGGCTGAATGCAACCAGACGAAGCATTTCATCTTGAGTTACGTATTGCGCCAATCTTTCCACCACAACATCTACTGCTGTGTTGGACGGAGCACAGATCAATATTTTTGCATTTGGATTAGATCCCACAGCAGCCAACGTTTGGGCGATAGATTCAACCAGAGTTACCTGAATGGGCAAATAGTTAAGTGAGCAAGTGTTAGACTTAGTAACATACCAAGCAAGTCAGGAATGCTTCGGATTTGATTATACAGGCACTGTACCGTTTTTCCTGTCCCTGCAAAGTGGAAGATATCATAATGCCATTGGAGGTGAGAGATAAAGTTTGAGGTTTTCCCTGCTTAGACATTCAATGCAACTCACCTGGTGGTCCAAAGATCAAATATGGAGCCGGACGAGCCACGGATTGGACGATACCAACCACAGCACTTTGCTGCTCTTGGTTCAGATCTCGATTGAAAAAATTAAGCTGAGAGGATCGGATGATCTTAGTGTTCAATGGAGCATGAGTCGTCACAGGTGATTGTGGAAATATCATTCCAAGCCGATGCGAGTTTCCAGCTTTGTTGTGCATCGCCATAAGTGCCTGGTGACTAGTTCGAAGAGTTGTTCGAGAAAATGTGAACCTCACATCAACACGCAGACCATCAATATACGACTTTGCAAACGACTTCGGGAGAGTCATTATAGCATACTCCTGCTGGAGCCGATGTACCAACCCTTCATACTTGGACCCACCCCTGACACGGATCAAAATCTTATCACCTTTCAATATACTTGGACGGTTTTCAGCCAGCCCTAGGACAAGCAATTTGAAATGAGCCCGGCCTTCTCTCATCAATGGTGCATTATTCAGATCGTATGTCTTGATGTCGACTATAAATGGTCAAATAGCACAGCGGGTGAGCAGATAGCCAGGTATAGTATTCAGGGAGAAAACACAAGAACTAACCTTTCATTTGAGCCTCTTCTACCCAAAGTAGATATTGCATACAGGTGGCATAATTATCAACGGTAAGACTAGAAGAATAGTCAAACTTCTCGTTTTTATTGAAACGACTGTCGTCCCCTCTGAACATCTTATCAACATGTATTGATGCTTCTTTTTCGTAGGCAGCAATCTCTTCTATTTCTTCTGGAATGGGATACCGACCTAAGGAGTTGACGAAAGGTCTCATAGTTCCATCACCAAAAACACGTACAGGATTGGAGAACTTATCTTTATCATCGTGAGTTTGCCGTTTCTCGATGTAGGGAGCAGTTGGCTTGATGATGTCATAATCATCGGGATCACCTGCACGGATAGTTATGTACCTTTTGATACATTCAATGCAATGCAACATTGGTCTGGGAAAATAAATGGATGACAAGAGATCTTGTGACATGGTCTCGGAATTACCACGTACCTTGCAATAGAAAATGCTTGAAATTCATCTTCTCCATCAACACCAATGGGAGCAAAGTCAAATATCACGATGGATTTTGTGACTCCCATCATTCTCGGAAGATAACTCACACAAATGGAATTGGAGGAACCTGCAGGCAGCTCAAAATCTGTATCCCCCTCAACAATGATACTTCGCTGTCTAGCTGCTTCTTCTTTGATAGTGCAATGAAAATCAATATCAGACTCGTTGCATATGGGTACCTGTTGGGTGATCTGAAAGCCAATTCTGCATACACTGTCTTTGCCAAACTCTACGTTGCCAACACTAATCCCATTGCGGTTGGATTCGAGCTCCATCCTTGAAGTTCGGATCCGCTTTAAGGTCCGAGCAATTCTTTCAGCCTTAACCGCAACGGCGGATTTAGGCTTTGCACCCTTGGCACTGCTCCCGCGGACTTCTTCTTTCCAAATGATGTCTTCTAGAGAGCCTTCTTNAGCTTCCACTTAGTTCTCAGGCTAAAGATGATCGAAGAACGGGAAACTCCTTTAATAGGTCTCCCATTCAAGCGCTCTTCGGCCTTCCACTTGTCAATGGTATCATCGAGGACGTGGCGATCCGCACATGCACGGCGCAGGTCGGGTGCATGTCGTAGCTTTGCGTTGTAAAATTTTAATGCAACATCGTTAGCGTGCTGTTGCTTCTGACTGAATCCTCGTCGGCGGGGCATTTCGATGGTTTCTGCAATAAGGATAAGGGAGGTTGGCGAACGGTGGTTGTGGTCGGCCTGAGGTCAGCTACGATACGGGTCGCGGGCTGCCGCCTGTCGTTGTAGTCGCTATCCTAGTTTGTGAGGAAAGGAAGACAATCGGTTTGAGGCGGCTAGGCAGGTATCGGGTGTTAAATCGGAAGCTGTGCTAAGAAAACCTGTGCCAGTGTCAACTGCCAACAGATCAGACGAGGCCAACAACTTGCAATGTGGTTATGGCATTGGTAAATAATTGTGCGGCGCTGGGGGCTCTCGTATCGAGAGGATCGAGGTCCAGGGAGGAGGATCACACTGCAGTCCTTACTTATGAAGAGCCAATTATGAGACCTAATAGTTTAGAAATTTGAGCTCTATTTTGTATTTTGACGTTTGTGCCTAGCACATAACAGAAACAAACTATCACAAATTACAAAGCCAAACTTTAAATTAATTATTTAGAATTCTAAATGAATGACCAGGGCGTGATATAACGAGTAATGCAGTGTGTGGAGGCTCTTGCATCGTTTGGTCGGGTGTGAAATTTTCAGACATCGGATTGTGAGACCGCGGAGAGCAGGGTGGCGTGGCATAGGAATATTAGGTGCGATACATAGGAATATCAATCCAGGTATGTGAAGTATTACCCACCCCCATCGGTTAGTTTGTCATTCTGCAAGATCTTGAAACAAATTGAATGCTGAATAAAGATTACTAAACATCAGTGAGACCAGGAGCGAGCCATCAGATGAAGGATGAAGCAGCTGCTGGAAAAATCTTTATCAGGCAATGCGTGATAGTATCTGCCCATCATGCGCTGCCCACCATTACATCATTGATATTAATATGTCCATAACAACTGATCATTGGTATTTAATGTTATTATTATTCGGCTGTGACATAAAAGCAACTTAACAAGGCTTGTCTATCTTGTAATAAGAACCAATCACAAAATGTAATATGAAACATGGATGCAGGAGTAAATACCTCGCTTTGATTTGGGAGAGGCGTCATATTATTTGCTCTTCTTGCGAAATGATCCGGCTCAGCACCGCCAGTAGCGCCCGGTCATTGACATCAAACTCTCTCTCCGATTCAGTTCTTTGCCAATGATTATTTTTGTCATATTTGTTCGATACCAATCTTCTGGCCACTTCTGCAGTGGTGATTCCCATGGCGACGCTTTCCTGGCAATTACTACTTAGGCATAGCGGGACATTACTCATATCAAATACAAGCCCTCCATTCGAAGCAGCAGCAGTAATATTGGGAGTGGGCATCTCGTGGCAATGTAATCGGTATGGGAGCTTACTCCGGTGTTTCTCCAACACGATTCTGGACCCATTGTAGACATTCAATGCATGAGCGAACTGATCGGAATTGGTATCCAAGCCGCTGGCTTTCAATTTGTTGATAATGTGAGCCAGGAAAATTGCACAGTTGTTCATGATGTGATATGTTGGACCTCCTTGAGAGAGCAAAATTGGCCGTTCTAGGATCCCTTCGAGCACATTGAGGATACTGTGAAGTTGAAAATTTCCACTTTCCCTATCCATATTGACAATGACTTCCAAGGCTGAAACAAGAAGGCGATGCCCGCTGAACATTGATGGAAGCACTTCCTCGTCGTTTCTAAGGAGGTTGGATGCCTGCGCCAATAGGTTGCTGCATGACAACTGATCAGGGTGATGTTCCACAGCCCATTCTGTTGGAGACTTATCCTTTGCCTCTGCATCCGATAGGAACTTCCGTTTGCGACTGACAATTCTGCCTCTGCTGGATTGTGCTGATGGTTCTTTGGTCTGCCTAGATTTGGACTCATCCAACGTGGTACGAATAGCGCATGCCAAGGCATCCAGTACACGGCTTTTGGTAGGAGCATTTTCATTTATAAGAACTGGAGGTGCACCCTGGATCCACATTTGATTGATAGGGTTGGATGCCATGCGAGAGGGTAAAATACTAATACCATACATTTTCTCCGCATGTGATATTTGTGACATCCCACCCACGTCATGTGGTGGTGAAATTCTGGGTATTTCTGCATCTATGTAGGGCAGGTCTTCTTCAGATGCGTTGTATATCATGTAAGATAACGAGTCTTGGAAGGAAATAGCAGCCATAAGCGTCTCCACGCTGGCAACTCCCTGCAAAGCCAAAGAAACCAATAATTTGATCATAACTTGTGAGCTCCATACCAGCATTGAATTCAGGAGAATAAATAATTCAGCAAACAAGTGACATGAAACGAGTTACTCACATCCAGTTGAGCCAAATTCCGCATGCAGATCCTCCTATACTTAAAATATCGCTCCATATCATTCAGCTGCGCCCTAATTATTGCATGAAAGAAATATGTCCTCGCCACTTCAAACAATAAACTGGGATGCACAAACTCTTCCACGCAATCACGCATACAGAGAATGCTCGCATTGGCCAATGTCAGCAGTAACGAGTTGCATTGGGCGGATGCGCTTTGGCCATTGCCATTGTTGTTCGGAGCCGGAGTGTCTGTCAACGCACCCATGGCCAGCTCCGCTAACCTCGCTGCCTGGAGCGCTGCCATGTCAAATTTGGGCAGCTGATGCGGTTCCAATGATTTATCAAATCTGCGGCAGTATTCCTCATCAGTGGGGATGGGTGGTAGTCCGAATAGACCCCCTGTGGAAAGGGTATAGCATGCGCGCAGATGCATACCCTGGGGGTTTGTGGGGTGTATCAACGGGATGTATTTTACCACACTTGTATGTTCGCAGCCAATGACTCGTTTGGATGTTGACTTGTCATTGCCATTGCTGAGTTGTTGTGTGGGGCCCGGCTTGTGATATCTGTTTCCCCCCATATTTCCTGAATGTATGTTGTTCTTTCGTCCTCCTCCTGCCCCTGCTGAATTGTTATTGATGATATTTCCAGCACTCTGAACAGTGGCTGCCCCCGCCATGCTGCCAAGTGCCACAGCATTCATGTCCCTCCTTTGCTTCTGCGCCTGTATCTGCTGCTGTAATTGAAGCTGTTGAATGTAAGCCAATTGTTGTTGGGCCGCATTCTGGGCCGTGGCCATGGTGTCTGGCTGGCCCCCAGAACTTCCCCCCGAGCCAGAATTGGCTGCATTAGAAGTGGCCGGTGGTGATGGAGCTCCCATCCCCCCGACTGAGCCATTGTTTCCGGAGCCATTGTTGGAAGAATAATTGTTGCCAGAGCCATTATTGACAGGGACATTGTTGTTAGGGCCATTGTTGGAAGAATAATTGTTTCCAGGAAACATATTCAATCCAATGGTTCCCAGAGTGGATAGAACGTGTTGCTGCATGGCCGCAGCATTGGGATCAAGGGGAGGCAGTATGGAATTGCTGTAATTGCTCCCGCCATAATTTTTGTGAGCGGTCCCCTGATGCGAATTCCCCATACTCATGCCATTTGAGGAGCCTGACATCATCCCAATATAGCCTCCCCCCGCCGATGGCGTCGAGGTCACAGACCCATCCTCCGCCACGTTAATAGACAGCGCCCCGTGATTCACTGGATCAGACGACGGCTGCTTCCTTGACTTCTTAATCTTACCGCTGCTCCCCACCACGTCATTGTCCTTATATTGCTTATGGCCCGGCACCGGGCCCCGCCTCTTTGCGGGAGAGTAAAAACACTCGAACCGCGCCGGGTCGACTCCCTCGACGCTCGTTAGCTTGTGCTTCTTCATATATTTTTGTTTGCAGGCGGAGCACGGCCGCTTGCCGTCGCAGCGGGTTTTGCGGGCGCGGCATCGGTCGCAGGAGGCGCAAAGCGAGCTGGGTCCGCGGCTGGCCATGATTATTGAGACAGATGATTGAGGGAGTTGTACAGATAGAAGGCGGGGGTTTTGTTTGCATTGCGGACATGATGTTTCACGTTCAGGCAGGGCAGGCAGGTGCGCGTGGCCAGGCGTGCGTGGCGGTTTCCATTGTTTTCATTGCATTTTCACCAGGCGCAGCATACTGCAGCATAGCATAGAGAGCTAGATAGCTACCAGATAGCTACCATAGGTAATGCTAGGGTCCAACCAATTAGAGGTAAGCGGTACCTATCTAAATAAAACACAGCCCGTGCTAAATTGTGTGCTTAGTACTCCTACTTCTCTGCGTACCTACATCGCATGATGGTTCACGCACGCACATGATTGATGCGATAGATGTGGTTCTCGCGGCTATCTCAGTTCTCGGTTGTTCTCTCTTGGTTCTCGTGCTTATGAGGATTAAACATCCCCTCCGTTTCGATTTATACATCGATTTTAAGACCTGGGAACGGATCTGACTATTTTCGACATACATATCTGGAACCAATTATTACACGGAGATATTGTATGGGGCATGGTGATTGGGCGGGGGTGATTTTCGCGCGTGTCAAACTGTAACAACGTCTTGGCAACGAAAAGCCCTATGTACCTGTGCGATGTATGGACATAGGAATAAGAATAAAAATAGGTTAATGACATATCTATATCCAGTTCCTCTGCAGATCCTATGTACCTGGGTCTTGTTTTATCCCTTCTCCCCAGGCAGGCCGTTATGAAAAGTCGAACGTCGATTGTCGATTGTCGATTGTCGCGTTTTTCAAAACGTCCATCGTTCGACTTCCGAACATCAACTTTGTAGGGGTCTTCAAGTCCGCGCCTTTTTTTGACCCGTGGGTCTGATGGACTCCCATTTAAAATACCAGTTCCCACCGTAAAAGAATATCGGGATTTCCGAAATGTGCCAGAAACCCTCTGGTGAGGTTTCATTTTTGTTGGACTCCCAAAAAAC
>JALLAS010000596.1:0-12297 GCA_036939415.1 Detonula confervacea | reverse complement strand
ATGTTGAAAATATTGAACGTGGCACTGACTACTACTGTTTAGGTTTACTACTTGTCTTAGTTCTTATTTTTGCTTTGTCTTCTAGTGTACTATCTACAGAATGTGCTGTAATCTAAGGCGCAAAGAGTTTTTTCCCTCAAGGAAAAACTCTGATTCTGTGGACGACTGTACAATCGTAGGTTGCAGCTTTATCTTGTACCCAACTGTGCCGCCCGCCAGTCGAATGGCGCCGCCTGTGAGACATCGGCGAGTCTGGGGGCACGTCGCCCAATCTGCGTCTACATACCCATGTAGATCCATTGGACCATGCATGGGTCTGCCATCCAAGAGGAGATTGTGTGCATTGCTGTTGATCTTGGACGGCTCCTTATACGGGATCGTGGGGTGTGGGGCGTCCCTCCAGAAGCATATGCCATCATTTTTGGTGAGATACAAATACTTCAAAATGTGTCGGACTCCATGATAATGTATGGAATCCGGGTTAGCGCTATTCTGCGTGCTTCGCACCACCGCATGTGATAGGTCCGATCGACAAGTGACCAGCGCGTATATCAGCTTGCCGATGGCACTTTGGTAACCAAAGGTGGCCTCTTTCTCAAGTTTCCCTTGTATTTTCAGATCTGGGTCTCCTGACGCCGCAATCAAATTTTTCATAAAGCTTGATCTCGATGGGAGCGGCATGGGGCGATTGACTGGTACTTCGAAAGTGCCCATCCAATTGGTGAGATGCTTAGATCTTGATATAGTCTCGTGCTTGTTCTACGTCCAAACCATTGAACAAGTTGACTAAACCAAGGCGCTTGAGCGGGAGCATGAGACGGTCATCGATCATATCGAACAGGATATCACATGTTTGTTGTCTGTCCGATGCCACTGCAAAATCATCGACCTGTCGCTTGAGTAGCACTCTTGCTCTATCCACCACACCCGAGTACATACATGGCTCGTGTATTGTTGGCTTGAGACCACAATCCCTGATGATGCGGTCAGCATGCTTTTCCCACAATCTTGGGGCTTCTGGGTGTCCTTGAAAAGCTGACAGAATGGGTATCACATGGCCCTGTGGTATGGTCGGGCGTTTCTTGTGGTTAATTAACCACTCGCGGAACGCCTTGTCCGGTCAAATCCAGAAACCCTGTTTAGGTGGCAGGGCTTCTGCAAACGCGTTGGACACATCTCTGCCGTAGGTTTTTCGCTGCCGCGGCAGCGTAAAATATTCGTGAACTCGTTTGGTCGACACAGTTGGCATAAGAATAGTCCAAAATGTGCACTTGGCCACCTCTCATAGAGCCATCATATGCACACCGGGCCTTCTTCCGCTGGTCTGCAACCTTGATGCTATACGTCCACATGAGGTTGAACATCGCGTCATCTTTCTCCACTAATTCAGGCTGACCAAACATGCCCTGAAGTTCATATTGATCTAACTGGGCATATTCCGCAATCTATCCAATCGTCCTGCTTCAAGAGCTTGCCTCGCGTGAGACACATGGCTCGGGTGACGTAGTGGAGTACATCATCATCCCACAGTTTCCGTACCCGATTCGCCTTGAGCGCCGACAAGTTGGGTATTGTAAAGTCCTCTTTTTCAAACGACATGCGCGGATTGAGTTGGTCCAAATTTACCTGCGGGATTCCTTCGTTCGTCAGGCGATGTTTGATCTCCGAGTGTGAAAAGAGAAGTGGGCAAGCTTATTGCCGGGTGGAGTCCTGGTCGAGCCAGGAGCGAAAGGCCTACTGCACCTCAGCTACAGTAGTGACCGGACTGGGGCCGACCTTAATGTTAATGAGCCAAGCTCGTTTGAGGCGCAATCACCTTGTGGGATTTGTGCACATGGGGTTGATGCGTCTATCGTTTCGAGAATGAGGCGCAAATCAACTACCTTGAGGCGGAGGCCTGCGGTGGGGTGTTTCGCCTCATCATATCTGCGTAGTAGCACCCCCTCTTCAAATGCGGCATGGTATGGGTGTGGGGAGACATAAATCTAGGCCACATCCTTTACACTGATGTGGTATTCCTCTACCACGCTGCCATCTGGATTGAACGTTTCCAGGACTGTTCCTTTATACTGGTTCAACTTTGACACTCTTGCTGCGTGGGCTGTCGCAGACGGATAGCCGTAAGTTGCAGTGGGAGTGGGGTTTGATGTGCGTTGTGCGGATGGAGTACCTTCTTACCCCAAAGCGGAGGATACCGGGCCACCGGTATTGGTGTAATTGCCACAGGTATGTCGAAGTCTTCCTCTTCGGCTAACCCTAGATCATAGAGCAGTTGTGAAGCCGGCGGTCGCATCGGCTGTAGATACCATGCTTTGTCAAACACCGCATGGTGACACGACTTAGTCACTCCAGAGTTGACGACAATATATCGGACATTCCGATCGGTAGCCGTATACCCCAGGAATATGTCTGTGAAATCATGATGATCCAATTTTGCTCGGCGTTTCCCAGACCGTTTGCCGCATACTCTCGAACCAAAGACTTTAAGGTCTTTCAAATCCGGAAGTTTGCCGAGCCATGCCTCGTACGGTGTCTTCAAAGTCACCTGATGCACATGGCGGTTGTAGACATATGCGGCATGTAATAGCGCCGCCGACCAATATTTTGGCTGTAGAGCCGCGTCTTATAACAGCGCCCGTACCGTGACAGATAGTGTGTCATTCTACTTCTCCACTCCACCATTCTACGAAGGGCTATCTGCGCCTGTGGGTTCCATCACATATTGGTGTTTATCCAACAGGACAGCACGGAAGTCATCACTCCGTGCCAACTCGCCTCCCTGGTCGCAACGAACAACCCCGCCGGTTGTCAATCCATGCAAAAGTAAAAACGCTGAGACCAACGCCACTGGGGGTTCTTTTGATTTCCGCAAGAACACCCATATGTGTCGTGAGGCTTCATCAACGATTGCCAGGTATGCCCATAATCCATCGTACGAGTCCACGACTCGATCTAGTTCTGGGTCGGGTTTGGTGTAATCCACCGACGAGGCTCTCATAAAACCAAAATCCATGAAAAACGTTGGCCAATGTCCGTGGCTTTCCGACCGATTCTTCCCGCCGATTGTTTGCGAATCCGGGCTTGCTCTTTGTAATCAATGAATTGGAACGGATGTTAGTTGAACTGCGTCGGCAATCCGGCTGCCGCCGATGGTATCATATCGAGCTGCCATTCGCAGCAAAATCCTAAGCGAGCCGCCCACAGCTCCGCTTCTAATTGTTGCGCCGGATCCGTCGGACGGAATCTAAGCTTTGACCGAGGTGGGGGCCTAGGTCGCTTCTGCTTTTTCTTTGGGTCAGGTGACTCCAGTGGTGGCACTTCCAACGGCGTGATGGGTGCCATCGGTTTGTTATCTGGGAACTCTTGTGATACCATAGGAACGACGGATGGTGCCTGAGTGGGTGACACCTGCGCAGCAACGATGGGTACCCGTTCCATTCGGAAACTTATCTTCAATGCCGCAAGAAAATTTGTTAGCGACTGCCCTCGGTATGCTGACTGTGGGGGCAGAGGCGTCAGGGACGAATATCTCGTTGAAGCAATAATAGAGCCCATTCTATTTCCTGAGGGGAATGCGGAGCAGTGGGGTCCTGCTTTCATCCCGGAATTCTAGGGAGCCCGGTGTGTTGCTCTTATGTCCAACCTGTGCCCAACTTTTGAATTGTAGGTTGGAGTGTAGCATGCATTCCGGTGATAGGATGGTGTCGGAGGCCTGCTCATGAACCAACAACAGTTGGTGATGAATGGTGCCATCTGCTAGGATCATTGGTAGGTACCCTTTTTGATGGCAAACCGACGAGGAATTTACATCGTCCGTGACCACTAATCCGACCGGGACCGGGGCGATGTCTACCACGTCAATGAGCATGCCAGGATTGTTGGTGAGGCAAACGTTTGACCTGGAATCTGATAATGATTCCGCCCGCGTCAGCTTATTGCACCACAAGGGTGGAGGTGTTCCGTTCATTAGGCCAGACACCCTTAGTTCCGATCGGTATGCTTGAACCGAAGTTGTAACCATGTCCGGGGCATTCTGATCGAACACCATTGTCAGGTGTTCGTCTGACGGGTCCTCTTGTTATATCCAGTACGAAGGACCCATTTCCAAGAACAGAAAATCTCAAACCCTCAGAAGCCGAAATGGCTGATGTGTGGTCCATGAGTGAACCCGGTGGCAGGTCGTTCTTGGTATCGTCCACTGAATGTGGAACCATCTGAATCGTACCGTCAAACGACCAAAGGAATGCCGGGCCGTATCCTGTATCTGCCTGCATCAAATTTGCCTGAATAAAGTCCATGTCCTCTTGAATGAATGTTTCTTGTGAGAGTGGAAATTCCTGCTCCTGGCTGACCGACTCACGTGTGGGGTTGGCTTCTGTCTGATAAAGGTGCGTCGGTTCAGAGACGGAGCTGACTACAGGGTCCGAGACCTTCAGCAAAGGACACATCTGTGTCACATCTGGGTGCGTTGCACTCAGTATCAAGCCTGTAGTGGATTGCTTGTTGCCGTCCTCATCATCCTCTTCTGATGAAGAAACACTTCGTGTGCAAAACTTTGGAAGGTCAGCACACGTTGACACTGATGTATCGTCGCTCCAAGTTGACAATACTGATGATGTTGCCGAATGCTTCGATTCATTACTCGAGAGAAAGCTCAAGTTGTCAATTGATACCATTGATATCCTGGAGCAGTCCGAAATGTCTGAATCCGAAACAACTTACCACAATGATGCTGAGGTATCTATTGACGAGGAGTTGAACGAGTCGGATGACATCGTTCCTCCCTCTCTATATCCCACGAGAGACAACATTTCGATCCCGTGTCAGAGTATCCGGAGTTGCTATGGTTCATGGCGTTGCTGGTGGGAATAATATCATCTGGGTGGTCAGAAAATTGTACTAGTCGATGGATCTGGGGTGGTGGTTGCGGTGGAGGGAGCGGCAAGGGCGGATCGATCTCCGAAGCGAGTACTAATAGTGGCCCAAGACGCGGTGGGGGAACAGTCTCAGCCGTACCCCGCATGAGTCATGCTTCGTCCACTTCAGGCATAAAGAAATCCCAGTCTAACTCGGCATCAATCTGATCCAAATCAAAAAGGACTGCCATATAGTATTTGGCCAACATTTTTCTTGGTGTCCTGTCCTGGCCTGGCTTGTTCAAGCATTTTTTGTTCCGTTTGATCCAATTTTCCTCCGCTTCTTTTATAGCTGCCGCGTTGTTTCTGTGCTCAAAATACCGCTTTAGATATACCGCCATTCCGACCATATTGCATGCACGTGTCGCATTTACCATTATACGCAGGGCATTTATTGATTATTCGCTTTTCTGAACGTTGCGCATTGGGGGCATTCCGTTGTCGCCTGTCGTCGTGTGAGTATCATTCCCGCGGCTATCGTGCATGGTCTCTCGACCAATCGGGCCTGTCCCATTCCTGACCGCGACCTCCCATTATGCGGTCCTCATCCACACGAATCCTATTGATCATAGGCGCAAAACCCTGCACGTGATCCTCATCACGGATGTAGGGTGGGAGTCCATCCAGGTGTTGTTGGTCGTTGACCACTGTATCCTGGCCACTCTCCACCTCTTGATGTCCGANATGTGTCTATGTAGGAACTAATACCTTATAGAAGGGGACCATGCGTCCCCCAATTATCGTGGAATATAACATCATTCACGTCGCTCGGCACTTCGGTAAGCCCAAAGCCCAACCAAGCTCCGATCCCGATGATCCGATATTCCATAATAATATTATTGTATCAGATCAATTCACAACAACTATGCGCATCCTTTTCGCCTCACTTTTCCTGACTGGTGCCTCGGCACTTGTTGGGCCGTCCAAGAACATCATCGGCCGCAGCATCGGCAGCAGCATTAAAGCTCACGCCGATCCGACTACTTCGACTCCAGAACTGCCCAAGGTCCCTCTTCTCGGTAGCGTCCCGTTCCTCATACCATCCGTCCTAAAAGGCCTCGGATCGCCCTCGAATATCAAACCCGACATCCAAGCCATCCTCCGGGATGCGCACCAATCGAATGGCAAAAACTTCAAGATGACGATGCCCGGCGCAAAGGGAGAGCGCGTCATGAGCTTCGTGTCGGACCTCGACGATGCCGAATATATCCTCGAGGCTGCAACTAAGGAATTCCCCGATCGGGGGTGGCTGCTCGATGGGCTGAAACATCGCCTCCCATTCAGCCTTAATGCAATGCCCGACGATGATAGGTACAAGCAGCATCGCACGTCCATCGTTCAGGCGTTTAAGAAGGAAAATTTAGATGCATATTTTGATGCCACAGTTTTTGAGTGTGAGGAGTTAGGGGATAAGTTAAATGGTATCATGGATGGCGGCGAATCGGTTGTGGAGATTACAGAAATTTTTCTCGAACACATCATGCTTAACTTTGGTGCCTCTGTGATGTGAGTATTGTACAATATGACATGCCCCAACTTTTGTTTGTTTCGATTTAGAACAAATTGAATACCAGTTTCAAGGGACTGATTCGTTACCTCTGTTTTTGGTTTGTTTTTGATCAGTGGGCGTACCTACACTTCCTCTAACTCAGGAAAACTTGAACAGTCATCATGGCAATTGCAGCTTGGATCGTTGTTTGATCTAGTTTTACCTCGCTCTCTACGCTTTCGTCAGGCCGAGAAGGATAAGAGAGCCCTTGAAACAATTGGGGAAATTGTTGATGCCACAGTCAAAAGCGAGAAAATCAAAAGTAAGCAAGCTCTCCGCAAGGCTTTTGCCAAAGGACTCGGCAAGGAGCCCAAATATTTGACGGCGGAGGAGAATAATGGATTGGAAGGACTGAGCAAAGAGCAGTTCTTCAAGGCTGCGCGAATGGATAGGTTTCGGCCTGAACTGCAAGATATTATATTTAGTTATATCATCCAAGATAAGAAGGATCATGACAAGGCGAATTTGAAGGAATTTATGGATCATATGCAACAATTCATTGATAACCGCATTCGTTTGTATTATGATATTACATGTTGGAAGAACAATGGCGTTTTTGAGTTGGACCTTTTCATCCGGCTTTTGGCTCCTCATGCCCTTGAGGATTTGTCAAGCGACGATGAGCGAAGTGAGCTCATTGCCACCATTCAGGATGAAATTTCTGGAGAAAATAGACACATCGACGATGTCTCACTCAGAGAAAACTTGCGCAAGGATAAATCTACTCTAGGAGATCTCTTGTCGAAAAAAAGCAAACTAAGCAGCGTTGGCAAGCAGGTGCAGCGTATATTCGGTACATCACGATCATTGCTGCAGAACATCGTCACATCTCCCAATAAGAAGGGACTGATTCTGCCAATGGACGAAGTCTATGATTCCGTCACCAACACCCTCTTGGCTGGCTACTTCAGTACCGCCATGACAACCAAATGGATTGTATGGAAGCTTGCTCAAGAGAAGGAGTGGCAAAACAAGATCTACAGAGAGTTGAAGGATTTTGGTGGGTTCAGAAAGCTTGCAGTTGGGACTTTATCCAAGGATATGCCAACTTCTCGGGCTTTTATCTACGAGTGCATGAGGGTTTTCCCTACCGTACCTGTCCATGCCAGGCGAGCAAACCAATCTATTGATCTACCAAGCAATTTTACCATATTGGAGGATGAGCTTGTGATAGTGAACAATTTTCATATTTTCAACGATATAACTGTTTGGGGAGAGTCAGCTGATAGTTTTGACCCTACACGTTGGATGAAGGATAACTACTTGGACAAAAATCATATACCTCAAGGCCCTCCAGACGATGTAGTGACGAAGTGTCCTGTCAAAAACGTAATGACAGCAGCAAGCAAGTATGCGTACGCGCCATTTGGACATGGCCACAGGGCTTGCCCGGCGCCTGAGTTTGCTCTATCAGTCATTCAATTGACACTTTTGAAGTGTGTTGAACAGGCCGAGATGGAACCTCACCAAAATCCAGTAACGGCAAAGGTTGGCTTCGGTGATGTCGTTATTCCTTCTATAGGGTTTGCAATTGGTAATATTGGAGGTTGCTATCTCAAGCTTCGCAAGCGATAGGCGTAAAACGGCATATTTCTTATTATGTCGCCACATGGAAATGAGTGCGTTTTTTTTCACAACATGTTCATGTTATGTCAATTTTAAATGCTTTATTTAATGCTACTACCAATGAAAATAATGTATTTGTGTTGAGCCAATCATTTGGATAGATTATCATTTTCTTGGGTATGTTATATTCTGACTTCTGACAAGCACGTGTAATATCAGTATTATGAATAGGACTAAGTGATGAGCTGGTGGGCCCGTACAACATGGTTTTGCTCGGCAAATACCACCTTTCAATTAAAGCAAGTCATACAAATCTATGAACGAACGACACCTCATTTGCAATGCCAATAATTGGAAGTCGTGAAACAATCTTTATTTTTTGATGAATTGAACTTTTTACAAGAGAAAAGTCATGAGCAATTAATACATGTATCTAAATATATCAAATATATTGCTCGTTAATTTGAAAGTCTTGCATTGATAATTCAGTCTATTATTTTGAGTTACTTAATGGTGTTATGGAAGGTTTCCGTTTACACATGGTAATTGCATGGGTGAGACGAATTTCCTTTGTGCATATTGACACTAGACAAGCCATTATTCCTGGTTGGGTGGTGATAACGGATCATTGTTTTCGGCAGCTTCTTCCCACTGTTTCATCACAAACTGAAACCAAAAACGAAGGTCTATTCCGATAGGGATCAACACTCGTGTGAGCATAAAACAGGTGCTTGCAATCCGTGCGCTTTTGAATTCTTCAGATTGTTACTTTGTGCAGGCGTCAGCAACGTTACTGCAGCTAGGAGCAGAATGAGGCCAGCAAGTGATAAGAACTGAGAGAAGTTTAAAAAGGGCTTCAGGAAAGCATCCGATGGTCGTTGCAAAAGCAGTATGTAAAAATGGACGACACTGAGATAGCAGCCAAATGCCACTAGCTCTAGTGAAAGAATGCTAGCTGCTCTGTCATCATCAACAGCGCGGTCAGACTGAAGAAAAATGAGCAAGAAGCCTGCTAGAAAAGTATCAATGACTTGTTGATGTTGTCGAAAACCTCTTCGGTTGTCTTGGCGGAGTGAAAGTCAATGACAATAAGGATGGTATCTCATCCCCAGCGACCTTCTCAAGATTTAATTGTGGAAATTCCATTCCATGGGCTTGAATTAATGAATCAAGCTCTTCCAAAACGGATTTGTTGATCTTGCCAGCAATAGAAGCCTGCTTCTCAATGATGGCGTGTTCTGCCTCCTTTGCAAAGCACCATCCCTTTTTGACAAGCACGGCCCATTTGTTGTGACTGGGACTAATGCGCTTAGATAGGCAAAGGCATACTTCGGCCACAACACTCTTCGGACTCCACCCGACGTGCGTGGTGTATATATTGTGAGCCAGTGGATGGAAAACATCCATTTCGTCAATCGCAAAGGTGATATCTTCTTCCACGCCATCGTAACATTTTTTGTTATCAATCTCACCACCAACATGGTTGTTATCAACCAAAGTGACCATATCAAATGAATGCAACTTCAGTAAAAGAAGCATGGGCCGAAAATATTCAACCACAGCAGCCAAAGATCGCAGGGAGCCTTCCTTATCAACGCCAGTGGGGTATTGCTTGTTGAATTTGGCAACAAGGTGTTCATCAAAAATCTTACGAGCTCTCGAGGCTTGGCCGTTGTCTTTAAGTACCCAAACTATAGGCCACAGTAAGCGGGCCATATTCATGATGCCCGTCATCCCTTTTACCACGAAATACGGCACGATACGATTGATCACCCGTTCACACGTTTCCAAAGCACGATATTTCTCGCCCATGGCATCATGCCACATGGCCGACATGGAAATAGCCTGGCCGCATCGGTCTTGGGTATAAACTTCCGTCAATAGCTTCGAATGCATTTGGGGAATGTATATCTTTTCCATCAAATGAAGAGCGTCGAAAGCTGCGGAATAACTATCGTAATGACTCTCCACCTCGCACTCCATGGCAAGGGCACGGGCAAAGTGAAAGGAATGGAGACGGGTGTCGGCGACGAACCTCTGGTACAAGGTCTCCGAAAATTCCCTCGTGTGTTCGATCAAACCGAGTCCGAGATGGTTTCCCAACCCGTTATAACACTGAAATATCGCGGTGTAGTCATTCATGGATTTTGCCGATGGAGCGTTCTCGAACACGGCGATGGCGCACACCCACGCCTCTGCACCTTTTCTCACATCGTAATGCAGCGACTGGCCTTTGTTGACGAGAATCTTGATGATAATCTCGACGTGATCGGCGCAAAACGAAAGAACTTCCTTGCGGGTGAATTCTCCAATCATCCTTTGGCCAATTCGTTCCGCCGGATCGACTTTCCACAAGGATAGCGCGTCGTTGTACATTTCCAACGCCTTGTCCTTTCGGCCTATCTTATCGTACATTCCGCCCATGAGCAACGCGTTCTCCGCCTTTTTCAGCATCTTGTCCTCGAGATGCTCATTATTTTCGTGATGGTCTCTACTCCCACCGCCTTCAATGTAAGAAGCATGAGAGCTCATGGACAATGCCGTAGATCGCCTACGGGCATTGAACAAAACGGTGGACGCCTTCGTACCTTTGGACACCTCGGCTTCCCAAATCTTCAAAACGGCAATATTGTAACATAAAGGCAACGAGAAGCACAGCACCATTGTCGATAGCAAATACGTCCTAGCGTTCGGCGAAATGGCCATTCCGAAGGATGGACCCGCGCTGACCATGACAGCTGCAAACAGTTTCATGGAAGCTTTGATCTGATCCGACTCGTTGACGACCACGGGCATATTGGGAGATTTGAGATTGAGCAGCATTGCAAGGATGAACGGAATTGCAACGAATACAATTCCGATGGCCAGAGTCCAGTATTTTCCGGATGGAGCTGCACAGCCATAGACCCCAATCACATCAAGTTCTTCAACGGAATATACGAATTCCACAACTTGCCGCTCCCTCATGTAACCAACCGAGAGGTTCAGCGCCTGCAAAATCGTCTGCGGTATCATCAGAACCACAACGATTCGAAGCAAGTCCGAATATGGCACCGTCACGTGGATTGAATTTCTTTTTTGGCGCGCTTGTTTAGTAGCACGTTGTTCTAGCACGCGAGAGCAAAAACGCCATTCCGATGGCTTGGTTAATTCGCACAGACCGGTCAAGAGGAGGCCAACGCGGCCTTTGGCACCGCGCAACGCATCCGTGAACGATAAATCGCGAAGCCAGGCCATCATCGTCCCCCCGTCGTCGTCATATTCCACGCCAGTAACACTAATCATGGATCTCGATAATGAACTATGAAGCGATGCCGCTGCACCTCCCACGGTACCCATCCTAAAAGTGGGTTCCAAAAGACGGCCGATCCTCCACGCCCTGCCAACGAGGACGGATCCCATGAAGCTTAACGACGTGAGCAGCACCGGCCCACGCATCGCGCACGTGATATCGTTGGCGGGAATGACGAGGTAGCAGCCCGCGGTCGCCATAGAGGAAGCCAGGACGAACATGGCCATGGCGAGGGGTTGGGCTAAATCGAGCGAGGCCTTGCGTCGGAATTTAATGTACGCGTAACTGACGTACAGCTGTAGAAGAACTAGGACGAGAAGCATGGCGCCGAAGCATATTCGGAAGGGTAGGGAGTTGGAAAGTATGATGAAATCATCGTGTTCTTCGTCGAGATGACGCACTATATTTTGATGATGATGATGTGATGATGTTGTAGCTCCGAGATGATAATAGGGCGTGCGGACCTCTGCCGGTTCAGCGGTTACACCTTGGTGCAGGCCAGTTGAACGCAGATGATACGCCATATTTTACATTAGCAGCTGATCACTGGGGCCCGCCGGGCGGCTACAGCTATTCAAGAGGATGGAAGACAACCAACAACGACGGAAGACAGCAGGCAGGGTAGAGATTGATTGAAGTCGTGGTGCTTGAGGCGTGAGGCGTGAGAGGAGGTACCTAGGTGGGGTCCGAGAGACCCGCTGGGAATTTGTTAGACCTAGTAACCTCCAGTATGGTAACAGATCATCTAAAAACGGCAGTGGCTGGTATGGTATCGTAATGTAAAATCGTGTTGGCCTGGTACAAAAGTAGGTACGTAACTGATGACAGTTTTACGGCACTTCTTCGAAGATCTTTGAGGCTTCCTTGTGACGTCACTACGATATGACGTCATTATGATAGCCTTATGACAAGATCTGGCCCAGGCCCTAGTCCGTCCCATCAAGCCAATTAGCCTTAGTGAGTTTTGATTGAGT
>JALLAS010000595.1:0-12300 GCA_036939415.1 Detonula confervacea | reverse complement strand
TCTACCAGCAGATATCGTACCGCCATCTGTCAACTGTCAACGAGATTTTATTGTAAGACTGCCCGCAGCGAGCATTATTTGCCGGTGGCGCTATCTTGACTCATAGAAGGCCAAGGAATAGTGCAATATTTATCATTTTGAAAGTGATTTAGTATCTTGACAGGTAATAGGATGACAATGATACTGGCATACTGGTTGTTTATATCGCCACGGCAGTAATTGATAGATAATGACAGATTTGCTGAAACACTGCAAGTTCCTTGAAACACTGCAAGTTTCCTGAAACACTGCTATTTCCCTGAAACACTGCTAGTCTACTGTATTTTCTACGTAGGAATAGTCGCAGTTTACTGTTCTGCTGAAACACTACTATTTCCCTGAAACACTGCTATTTTCCTGAAAAACTGCTATTTCCCTGAAACCCTGCAATTCCACTGAAACTCTGTTGCCGCATTGAAGTTCGAAACCACTTATGTATGTTTCAGAGTAACAATTTACCAATTTGAGATGATTGTTTTGGCACACAATGCTTTCCAGTATATTTTTAGGTTCTGCATAAGATTCCTTGGCCTTCATAACCCGTCCCCCCTCAATTCCCCGCGATTTGCCGTCAACGATCAATTTATGGTCACGCAGCCGTGGTCGGCCTTCGAGTTTGCCGTCTACTTTTTTTTGTCGGTGACCGGCAAATACCCTAGATTGACGGGCGCCAGACAGATAATTATGAGGCCCACCCAACATCCCCGACGCCATGAGGCATAGGTAGGTAGCGTATGTACCTCGCTTAAAATGCTAAGCCCAGGATAGTAGGAATTCATACCGTATCGGGAAATATCCTTTCTTGGTTTCCTCCCGACTTCAACGTTCTACGATTAGAATGCCTCACTGAATTGATGGGCGCCTGACAGATAAAGATGAAATTAGACATTATGGCCCGCTCGGCCAACAATTTTGTGAAGATATTTCTGAGACGTTTAAGTGATGACAGCGAAGTAGCAATATTAATTCCTCCGTACCTTTTGGTTCGCAACAAACAGTGGGCGAATTTGCCGACTCTGTTTGCCGACCACACGGCTGCGTGCACAGTTGGGTCGGGTCGGCAAACACAAATTGACTCGACTAAAATAGGGGGGATTCGAGGGGGGACTGAGTTGGGACGGGTTATGAGTCAAGATAGCGCCACCGGCAAATAATGCTCGCTGCTCGCTGCGGCGAGCAGTCTAAACTATGAAACTTTAGATCGAGCGAGAGAATAGAATCAAAAGATCAGGAAAAGATATGATACCATTAATTTTGAATCGATTGAAATTTTTTTGTCGAGAAAGCGATAAGTACAGATGGCAACAACTAAAACGACAACAGGGGTAGTCGCGAAGGGCAATAATGGGGACGATCTATTCTCAATAAGTGTGTGTGAATCGTGTCTCAATTCATTAGGGGAGGCAAGCTGCGATAGCCAACAATCAAGCAAGGCCTGGGCAACATTTCCAATTCCTCAGGTGGTGTCAGTGAACAAAAGCGACAGCGAGGACAAGAAAGATAATAAGAAAGATGAGAAAGGTGACTTCGCAGAGTGGTATGGTAAAAACATTACCTCCAACGATACCTCCGACGATGGCAGTGGGGGTGGCAAGAGCAGCGTTGTCGAGTCTGGAGAAAGCAATGCCACCACTTGGGGGTATGTCGATGCCGGGGAGGACAACAGCGAGGATCAGATTGTGCTGAACAAGGAGGAGGAGAAGAAGAAGAAGGAGAGGTCAACAAGGGACACGGAGAAGAAGAGGAAGAGTGACAAGTCGGAGTCGGAGAAGGCAGCAGATGAGGCAGCGAAGGCCGTGGAGAAGTCGGCAGGGAAGGCTGCGTCCACAGGAAAGGATCAGATGGCGGTGAACCTGCAGGAGACATTCGAGGAGGAGAGGTAGATAACAACTAAAATAGACAAGATTGCCAACTTCAACATAAGCTACCATACCATACGCAAGGAGATTATTGTACCTACCTATCGGGCTGTCGTCCATCCTAGCTAATGACGTCATACTCGGGCAGGCTGGCGCGCTGATCCGAGTTGACGTCAAAAATCCCCTCCCGCCATTTTACCGTTTTGGCGGGCCCACTGCGCTACATTACAGGGTGCCTCCCACCAGGGGCTCCCACTCCCACCACCCCCCACGACCGCCACATAGCACATCATTCAAGAAGTTATCCTTAGATTGATGATCAATAACAACTAATCTAGATTTGTTTTAGGACATGCCCTCTGCAAAAATAATGACTGAGGCACAACAAGGCCTCAGCGACATTGGCGACGAGCAGGGGGTTAACGTTTGTGATACCCTTGAAAGAAATGATGTGTCTATATCGGCAATGGCAGCGGGTGTGGCGGATGAGGCGGAGAACGAGAGGCCAGCGTGGTCACTGACATCGAATGGCAATGGCGGTGTGATCGCCAACCCTACAACGCCCGGCTTGGACGGTTTAGTGGAAAGATCCACAACCACCCTCGCCCCCACCGCTCCCACCAATAAAACTTTACGTCATCCCCCTGCTCGCGACATGGGGACACTTCAGAAGCCAGAGAAGGTGCAGGAAATGGAAGTGTCTCAGGATTGTCCCAGGGACTATTGGAACAATCACATTCCATCAAGTGGGCGCAAGTAATATTTATCTTATCCACTCAAGGTATTGATCCTTAAAGCAGCGTTTCTGAAAATAAAGGCATCGCATGTTGTTGACTACCTTCTTATCAGAGGTGTGGCATTCACAGAGAGAGGGGGGAAATGGCATTCTCTTTTGACGTATAAACAGACAGTGGAATTGGTGAACAAGCGGATAAATGCTGCGAAGCAAGATATGCAAGGGGGTCAGAAAGGACGCAATAACACAGAATATCCCCTAATGATGGCTGCATTTGAAATGGGAAAGAAAGTGCTGGATGTTGAAATCCCAGAATGCGTCCAGCTGCCATTCTTTGTACAATGGTATGAAGAGTGGGAGCGTGATAAGCTAGGCCAGGGCCAACCTTCTTTTCCAAAGAGGGACATGCTGGCGGGTGAAAATTCTCCCACCTACATTAATATCCCGCGGTTCGGAAATGAAAAAAATCCCCCCACCCGCGTTATTGGGAAGACCAAAGAGGAAAGATGGAAGTAAGACAGGTGATGCCATTGACCTGTTGGAGTCAGAGATGGAAGAGTCATCATCTTCTGACGAAAAATCCATGAGCAAGAAGGAGAAGAAGGCAGAAGAGGAAATCAATGAAAAGAATGCAGAAGACGAAACAAACATTTTAAATTTACTTGGACCTGTACAAGTCGTTATGTCCAAAGTGGATGAATTAGTTGAATTATTTCGACAAGTTGATGAATCAAGAAAAACTGAGACCAACCATTTCCCAATAAAAAGACTCAGGGAAGTACGAACACATGTGTAACAAATGTGTTTTTGATCTCAGCATACATCTGCTGCAACAAAGAGGCCATGTCATGGAAAGCGGATGACAAATTCATCAAAAGTACAATAAAAAAGGCTATCAGTATAGCTACAGGTGGTTTACATCAGGCACTAGGAGATGAACAATTTCGGAAGGACGCTGAGAAATCTGCTACAACATCAAAAATCAGTTATTGTGATGGCGAATTCAGTGGTCCAGTTCTTAATATTTTTCAGTGTATCTGCAATCCCGGTCTTTTCAGCAACAATAGCATCGATGCTATTACTGTTAATGTTATTTTCAATCCTTTTGATATCATTCAATGGAACGGGATGTTATCAAGATACAACACAACCCCTGACAACAACTGTGCTTTGATGGTTCTCTACGGCGGCCATGCTTTTGGACTGTTCAGATTAGTTCAGGCTAAAGCTTGGTATTGTTTTGACACACAATTCCCAGCCTATTATCGAAAATTTGAAGGAGAAGATCAGTTGGTACAGGCAAAAACTCACCTGATCCTCAAATTACTAGAAAAAGCAAGCACTCAGGATCCAAAACATGTGAATTGTGTGTTTTTGAGTGGCCAAAACAATATGGTTGCGGAACAACTTACCAAAGGTATCTCTAACTTCGTTAGAGCTCACAGGTCAACACGCCAAAGAAAGTAGGATGATAATAATGAAAAAAGAGAAAACATGTTATTTGTTTCAATAAATCAATCCACCCTAAGTCACATTTGACCATGACAATAGCCTACTGGTAGATACAGCGTATTAGCACAAATGACTAGCAATGCCATTGGGTATGAAATATCATTTGTTGCAACAGCTGGAGAATCTGGAGAATCCAAAACGTCATACAAAGCATGCCAGGGAGGAGAAAGAAAAGGAATAATCTGCGCTACAGTGACCAACTACAGGAAAAATCTTAAGGTGTACGAATGTTCTGTGAAAGATGATGTAACTGGTACCACAACAATCCGAATTCCTCGTAATGAAGTACTTGCATGCATTGGAAATAGGAAACAAAGGCTTAGAATGAACCATCAAGCCAACCTGGTGCGGGGGCTGGGTAGCAAGGATATTCCTATCTTTCCAAGAACTGTTGACGCTAATGTTTCCAGTTCTTTTGATGATCATTTTCCACTGGGCAAAAATCATTCAACCGCATTCCACCTAGCTCTTCTAACGGAACAAATCAGTTATGGAAAGGGAGCCATTACCCCCATTTCATGCATTGCACCTGCAAAAGCATTGTATGAAAAGACACTTGGTGAGTGCGGTAATAAAGAATTCCAAACCATCGAGGACCTGCTAAAGGAGTCATCGCATTTCTGCAACCTCAAGACTGAAGGGATCGTCTCCACGGGATATTATGAGGAGATTGATATCACAAAAGAAGAACAGCTTCTCCACTTTCTGGAGGGTCAATTCAGGAAGTGTGGTGATCGTTGGAAAGTATGCTCCGTCAGTGAGTCACAATAATGTGTATCCCATTTTTTCTATCATCACATGTAGAGGACTTTTGCCATATTTGCTCTTGGCTGGCTGGTCGACTCACTTTCCTAGTTCTGTTCTTAGTTCTTACTGACTGTGAGAGTCATACTCTCCAGTTGGCATATGATGCAAACTTCCAAGAATATTGTGTGTACGAATCACACGAGGATGTTCGACTAGCTATTGCTGTAAACACGGCTTCGATCTTCAAGACTTGGAAACAAAACCACATTTTGATGTTTTGTACGAAACATAAAAGATACGCTTACAGTGCGATTTATTATCTACTCCTGTCTAGGAGAGAGTCAAATTCTTCGCTTTCCGCTTTTGCCGTCCATTATGGCAAAATGGGATGCAATCCAAATGAGTACAGTGAATGTGTGGACCTGTCCTTTGGAAAAATCACCAAGGGTCCATCTAAAGGACAGGATTTGCAAATGATAGAGGATTGCCGTTTGTTTAACCCACATTCCCATTCCCTTCGAAGATTTGGATATATTATGCAGACCTGACAGGCGATCGTGTCAACCAGATTGCGCGATAACTTGACTGTCTTTTTGCTACTCGATCGTGTGACAAAAACGAGGTAAGTAATTTGTTCAATCCACATCTTCATTCCTTTCGAAGATTAATTAAGTCAGTACCATACATAAATACCGAACAAAGCGTTGGTACACACGTAGTATGTAGAATACTATTCTTGTCCTATTATCTAGTAAATGTATTGTCTTGTAGTAAAAATGGACAAATGTTTTTTACATCGGAACTACAGTTGGCCTACAAATCGTTGGTACACGCGTAGAATGTAGAATTATTTTTTGTATTAAGTGATGCCCTCATATTATCAAGGTAAAATTATTAGAGAATATAGAGTGATAAGATAGCTGTTATTTAGGGAGAATTTGTGTGAGTCAGTAGAGGAATCCCAGGGGAAAATCAAAAGAGAATCCTAGTTCTTATCTTTTTACACTGATGACTACTGATGATTCCTTCTTTAATAATTGGATGAAAATACCTAGGTAGGTAGGTCATGTCGGATTATTATTGTAGGTAGATATCGCGATATCTTCGCAAGGATACGAGAACCCCAATCATAATTGTCATTCATTATATTAAGGATTTTATTGCTGACATGGTCCCACAGAATGAGAACACCATGTTCGAAGAACAAAATACACTGGACTCATAAATGAAATATCATAGGAATCACTCAACAAAACACAAACAAAACAATAACAATAACAAAAGACATATGCACCTATTATACAATGGGTAAAGAGAAGAAAAAACGAAGTCAACCTGAAATGTCAGTAGATCGTAGTCCAATAAAGAGAAAGAAATTTGGTAATTATGTTGATTTCGTTATTCTGAACAATGATGTGATCCGTGGAAGAGTAGTATTATGTTGGTGCACCAGAATGGATAAAGACGAAGGTCCTTTCATGAAGTGGATAGCTGAGTCATTAGAAGATACAACAAGTGATATATCGAAGAAAACAAACATTACTGCTGTGTTGCGAAGACGCATACTAGATGACAACGAACATAAGAATATGGTACTTGATCGTTCTCCTGATTTTAGTTTTCCATGGGATTTGTTTGTATCTTGTGTTGAAGAAGATGGCGAGTATACAAATCTCACGAGTACCATTGCCAAAGAATTCTCAAATTATACCCGCGATAATCCGAATAAGGTGCGAAATGTGTTAATGGAATTTCATTGTGTTTCATGTATTGAAATCTTACATCACGTGTCGTATTCTTGTTTGATTTTTATAAGCATAAAATGCCAATCCCTTTTGAAGTTTGGAGTGTGATAAAGGATAAAGGACCACTGAACAAGTTTCTTGTAGACTCCGATACAGGTCTGGTCTTGAAAAAATGTTATTCCAAGTCTACAAAGGCTGAACTTACAGAAAATGCAGATATCATGGAAGGTTTCTTTGGGTCTGCTACGAGTGGTACTGCTTTCATGAACAGTATTTCAGATCTAACCTGGAATTTCACTTAGGATTTTTTAAATTTTGTTTGAAGGAAATTGAGTACAACACGTTGAATGAAGAAGAAAAAAGATTTGATTTAGTATAGACAAGCGAATAGTTTTGATAGACAGACGAAAATCCGAATAGTAGTGATGATGGGCCCGCTGGGCGCCAAAGATCTCGCGTAATCATTTTGTACGTAAGCGGCCAAGCGAAGCCAATGTATACAACCCCACAAATATCAAAATGGTGACCGTCGTGTAAAGCACTTTGTAAGGATTCCCCTGTCAAAGCCTCTGTAGGCTACCAGGAGGAACCCTAGGGGGTAAAAACATAGTAGCGTACGTGACGCAGACAAATCGCCTCGGCTGGTAGTGTTTAACCTTTAGGATAAAAACCTAAAATAATCGGTTATTTGCGTTCCGTATTTAATTCCCTCCCTCAGATAATTTCAAATTGAGAAAATGACTAAGCTTGACTGAATAGTCGGCGTTTTATTTACCGTTCAGTGCTTTCGTATCACCGTGCAGGTCAAGAGGAGAAGATTCATACTGATTTCCTACGCAACGTATAAAATTGAACGTCCCTCCTCAGACAACCTCCTTAAAATGCCCTTTTGTATCGTACTGTAAGCCCACGGGGTAACGTTGGGTCAGTTGTCCCCAAGGCCTGGCTAAATGAATAAGTGGCGTCGTAAAGGCAGGTGTCTTTATGTCTCGGCACATTTGTTTTAGTTGGTACAAAACCTTGTTCTAATGTTAACCCCCTTTGTTTTCTCGTTTTCGAATTCCTATATCGCTTAAGAAAGGAGACAAAGTCTATTTCTTACGAAAACTACGTATTCCACCGCTCGATCCCATTAAGAATTCCCACGTGGTAAGTCACATACGCAAAACGGTAAGTATTCCTACGTGGAAAGATATTATTTACAAAGATTTTATAAAAAATCCAGACACTGCGTGTCCCAACAGACATGGCTGGTCCCACTTCAAAGTTGACAGAATATATTTTGCCTCCGGCCCCGCGCCATTATTTTGAAAGAGAAGCCCAGCTCCCGCCTTTTTCAACTGAGTCCCTAGTCATGACAAGATCAGAATATCCATTCTTGCACAGAATTCTACGTAGCTGGTACTAAAAGTGTGACGTTGTTGAAGAGACATCAAAATCAAGTAATCTCCGATTTCAGTTGATGTTTGGATGCTCACACCAGAATATAGCTTAACATGTAGAGTACTATCAATCCAGTACTCGCACAATCATATACTCCTCGATGTCATTGTATAACCTGTGAGAAACACTCCCCACAACCCACATCAACTGGCTCAATCCTGAGTCCTGGTCCCTCCTGGGACCTGAACACAAATCTGACTCAATCCTGACTCCTGGTCCCTACTGGGACTTGAACTCAGGAGCCCCAGGTTATGGGCCCAATGCACTGCCACTGTGCTAGTAGGATTATTGATTTTAAGTGAGTTATCCACGATAATCTCACTTGGAACCTATATTGCTGGTTCATATTGTGATCCATACCCTCGTAGGTAGGAATCAACTACATAAAATCGACTGGGTGATCTCGGTCGTCCGAGCATCCTTCCAGTCTACATACACCGTATGTACTGTACAAAGTCTCAACGGAAGGCTACTGTCTCGGTCCCGAGATAGCTGAACGGCCGTTACTTCGTAACCGTTTAGTATCTCTTCCGTTCAGTTTTCCTATCCGTGACTTCTCAATTCGCTTCTTCAGATGAGCGATTTTATCATCGCTCAACACACTCCTGCGGGTGGGGGGCATCCCTAAAGCTTACCTCAAGATAGTATTTAATGTTTTTTTAACAAAGATCGAGTGCCAACCCCCCTGGGGCAGACCATGATCAAGTTCGAACATAATTGGAACATACACTGCATAATTTATCTAACAAACTTTCTTCGGAAGGTACAAAAAGTCCGGAGTTTGATTATCTTGCCCAGCTGGATGGGGGCTAGATGATGAGGTAATGATGGCGTAACTTGGGATTGGCGCAACAGTAGAGTTCACAGTGGATCCCATCCGAAATGCAGAATCGCGGTAACTATCCTCCACAGTCGAATGGTCGATCGGGGGACAATGCCAACGGCAGGCGGCCATACTTCAACTACAATGGCAATATCTCTTCCACACCTAACAATGGTTTCCAATTTCAGGTCCTTTACACACATCAAAAGACCAAGAACATAAAATCCTGGAAGGATGGCCGGCTCGTCCTCTCTGGCACACACGGATCATTATACATGGGAAGCGGTGGCGAGGTGATAGACACTTTACAATTGACTAGAGGGGAGGCGGAGGCGCTGGATGAGGGGGATTATACTGATGGTGATTTGGAGAGCGGGAAGTTTTTGATCCAGGTGGGGGGTCCCTGGATCGATGCTACCTCCAGTGGTGGAGCAGGTGGCAGGATTAATGACCCGTTGTGGAACAAGCGGCCTCTGGTGCAATCTAATTTGCAGAGGGGGGCGGGGGGGGGGTCAATAAACAAACAATCTGAGGGTATGAAGAAAGTGCTCTCCAACAAGTTCAGAATTCCGTCGAAGATCAAACCGATGAATCGCGAGGAAAGGCAACGAAAGGCGTGGAAGGAGAATGTTTTGAATTGAAGGAAGATTCCATTGCAGCCAGGCGAATTGGAGCGCCTGTTTTATGGTGGTGGAGGAGGTGGAGGAGGGGGGCATGTGAATGAAGGAGGAGGAGGGTACAGAAACAGAGGCTATGGAGAAAGTGGGGGCTTCGATTACGACAACGGCCGGGCAAATATGAATGGTTACGATCAAGGCAATCAAAGTTACCAGGGCGGGTACCAAGGGCAAAATCGCTGTCGGCAGCCTCCGTCTGGTGAAGACGGCGCTGGCTATCATAACCAGAATAGTGGCTATCAAGGAGGACACCAGGGGAGGGATGACGCGTACGGCGGATGGCAGCAGCCTCAACGCCGTCAGCCTATTCGTGCTCAGTCGTCGCATAATGGAGGTTACGACTGTGGACGAGCAAGCGGGGAAGCCTGGGACTTAGGAGGCGATATGGATAGAGCGCACAATCACGGTCGTAACAACTACCGAAATAATGACCAGTGCCACAACCACGCCGCCTTGTTTGGATCGAACGGGTACGACCCGAGTGCATTGGCAGGCGGTGGTGGGCATGGTGGGCATGGTGGGCAATATGCCAAGGGAAATGGAAACAGTGAACATGGCAGAGAAAGAAGAGACGATACGGAGCAACAAAAGCCCACTCGCAAAAATGCAACGGACCGAAATGTCAACAGTGACCATGGCGGCAGTGCGATCTGCAACAACGTCAACAGAACTGATACTAGCCAAAACGCCTACAACAATGTCAGTCATGGCAGCGGCAAAAACGGCAAAGGAACGAATTCATTCACTCAGGTCAAACCAACGGAGAATGATCCTAGTGACTTTCATGAGGAGAAACGAGAGATTGGTGATGACACCCTTCCTGAATTTGCAGATCACGGGCATGAATCAAACCAGTTTCAAGGTGGTCAAAATGGCGATGGTCAAAGCAACTCGAAAAGTCGTCGCCTAAATGTTGGTGTCCGTCAATCAAGGATGAAAATGTAAGTACAGGAACATCAGGCTTCCTCTTGTCGACGCAATGATAACAATGGAAGATATGGAAGCAATCATGGACGTGGTTATGATAATAATTATTATCAAGGCAGTGGCTTGAAGTCGCGCATTGGCCATCATAACAAGCAGGTCAGGATTTCAAAGAGAAGTTATACGGCAGCATCAACTCATTTGCGAGCCCACAATAAAGTGGAAAGTAAACCTGACGAAAAGAACAAAGTGGCACTTAGGGTTAGGCAAGAAAGAACAGAAATTTGGAAATCTGTGTCGCTTCCAAGAATATGTGCAATGCTCAATAAGTATAAATGCGTCCCAGATCAAAGTTAGATATAATTCCTTTTGTAAATAGTTGCAATCTTGGTTTTCTTGATTAGACACAATGCAACATCCGGCGACTTGTCTTCGTGTTCATGCATGAACTCATCGAGTTCGTGAGATTGTCCAAGTTCGAAACCTAGCTTCTTATACCATTTACACACATACCGCATTGTTCACTTTGCAAAGCACAAACCAATCTCTAGCCATCTGTTTCCTCGTCCTCCAACCATACTGCCGAATGATTAATCAAATGTGGCTCGTCGTGCCCGAACATCCGGCTGTCGCAAATGGGTCAGAACAAAACAACCAAGACGATCCAACAAAGGAAGTTGATGAGTCACTGCTGCTGTTGCCAAATGACTCATCGAATGTGGTTCGTCATGCCAAAAATCTGCTCCGAAAAAGAGGAAAACTTCCAAGCCGAAAAAAACAATGGAACTACCCGTCAGTGTAGCAGCCGCAGCTGTTGGAACATATGACATTAACATTGTGACTTGGACTATGACCATGTTCCGTCTGCTGCATAGGCTGCTAAATAAGCCAATATTGACGCCTGACGAGCGGCATTAAATGAGATCATCCGGTATTTGGGGATAGCAGGATGCTGGGATAGTCACCAAAAATACGGCACGAGCTGAGAAAATGCCAGCATACCCCCCTCCTCAATCCTGTCGGCAGTGGACCATTTGCCGCCATCAGCCAGTAGTAGTTGGGTGGGTATGGTGGAAAAGAAAATAAGTAGAAAGTGTAGAAAAACCAGACTAGTGTGACGGCACAAGCTGATTTGGGATGAGGGTGTAGTCAGCTCCAAGCATGCGGCAGGCGTATTCTGCCATGACTGGCGCAGCTTGAAGGTGGAGGTAGCGTGTATGTTCCAATTATGTTCGAACTTGATCATGGTCTGCCCCAGGGGGGTTGGCACTCGATCTTTGTTAAAAAAACATTAAATACTATCTTGAGTTAAGCTTTAGGGATGCCCCCCACCCAAAACAATCGAGTAAAGAGGGGTGGGAAAATCATATCGATACCAAAGCTTTGGTAAAATTCTTGTACACTATTGGTCTCTATCCCTGATGAGGTTGCTTGACTGCTACTGATATATCAAGTGCTACTGCTGCCCCCGCTGCTCCTGATCCTGCTTGCCTACAAGGTTCCAAGGTTACTTGCACAATCGGTTGCAATACACAGAATAACGCCATTGCCTTTCCCTGCTGCAAATACTATATGCACATACCCTGTGTCAACAAATGTCTAGAATATCTGAGAAAAACTGCTATTAAGTACAGTAAACTCTTCAGGCCATTGTGTCCACACTACAAGCGTGATTGGATTCATTGGAAGGATTGGTATCGTTTTATAACATGCACCCCCAAATCATACGACTTCCCAGGCCTGGTGTACATACCGGTACATATAGCAGTAGCCTTAGCAGTAGCCTTAGCAGTAG
>JALLAS010000594.1:0-12318 GCA_036939415.1 Detonula confervacea | reverse complement strand
TTCGGCGAAGCCTGGAAGTCCCCCCCCCCCGGAAAGATAGTTGGCATCCCCCCAGCCCACCGAAGCTCTATTTGTAGTGTGCGTGGACTGTGGACTGTGGACTGCGTGGGCTGTGGAGGGATTGGATACAATATTGTACATTTTCTGGATACAATATATCCGTTGTTATAATTGGCACTCCTTCATTGATGAAATATGTGCCACCCTATTATTTCCTTCGTGAAGATACGACTGAAACTATTGATTTCAAAAAGACCGTTTGATAGCACGTCTCATTCTTATTTTGGGGAATTTTCGAGAACGAGCGCTGCGCGCGCATGCACGACAAAAGCAAGACAAAATAAAAGCACGAATGCATGCCCGCCGGCCGTTGGTCTTGATTTTTTGAGCCCCGCGCGGCAGTTTCATCGCCATCGCCGCCGGTCAAAATCATTGTTACCAAAACAACCACCGGCAATCAATTGCAGTTGGATGCCATTCTTCCATACAATCATTGCCATCGAACAGTTCTACCAGTCCTTCCATCGACGTTTCATTGACAATATTCCTCTTGCCTACTAGCTCCTAATACGCTACCTATAACGACCAACGACAACTTCTTGAACAACCATCATCATCATGGCGGACGACGAACCCGAAATGGGCAACAAGCTCACCGCCCCGCCCGACTTCTCCGGCCCGACCTCCTCCCGACGCTTCACCGATGTCATTTGCACTTTACTACTGTGGATAATGTGGATCTCCATGACCGGCCTCGGAATATACGCCATCCAAAACGGCGACTATCGTTTGATTCTCTACCCACTGGATTATGATGGAAATGTCTGCGGCACCGAAAAGGGACAGACGGATATGACGGATTATCCGTATTTGTATTACGTCAACGATTATTCCGGGGGAGTGTGCGTGAAGGAATGTCCAAACCTGGCAAATCTGACCGATGAGTACACCCTCGTGACCTACGATGGATTGTATCAAGTGAACGGTTCTTACATCACCGAGGAGGACATTGCCATTGCCGATTACAGCTACAACAACGACACCCTGAGCTGCACGGAGAAGGCGTGTTATCCGTACGGAGATCCGGAGATGTCGTACAAGTCCGACGGGGTGAATCGCGGTGCGGGATTTGCGTATTATGCGCTGGATACGTATGAGGTCATGTGGCGGTGCGTGTTTCGGGACGAGGCGACGGACAAGTTGGATGCGATTNGAGCTCCTTTGGTAACCAATTGATTTTTCACGTGTAACATGTTGGTATCTGGAATCAGCTGTTCTAATAAAAAGCACCTTTCACAGGTTGTGGAGTTCCTCTATGCATTCATGGTGTGAGTTCCCGGAGTCCTACCCATCATGGTCTGGGTATCAATCTTTGCAACAATCGGCATCGTATTCGCCGGTGCGTGGTACGCAGGCGATACTGCCAAGCAATGGAAAGCAGAAGATCCGCAAACGTTCACCGACGACGAGATCAAGGTTGCAACCTACGGCTCCTACGTTCTTTACGCGGTCGGGGGACTCCTCGTTCTGCTATTTCTATTCATGAGAAAGCGCATCCAATTGGCCATGGGATGTGTGAAGGAGACTAGCAAGGCGGTTATGAAAATGCCGTTGATCATTTTGTTTCCGGTGTTGCAGGGATTGGGATTCATGGTGTTCATGATTGCCTGGACGGTGTATGCGGTGAATCTGGCGAGCATGGGTGACTTTAAGACGAATGAGTTCGCTGCGGGAAACGTTCAGATTACTGTAAGTATTGTATGATTAGATTGCTGGCAAAGCCTTTGTTTTCCCTCTCTCATGCTGAATATTTGTGACTGTCAAACTGTTTGAACATTTCAGGTTAGAACATTTGAATTCTCGGATTTCATTGTGAAATGCGGTTGGTACATGCTCTTCTGCTTCTTTTGGTCTGGTCAATTCATCCTTGCATTGGGAGAAATCATATTTGCCATGGCAGGTCAGTTTATTATGGCGGGATGCATATATTTCATTGAGCTGAATTGGAAAAGACTAATATACTGTATTTCTTGAAATTCTCATTGGCAGTTTCCAAGTGGTACTTTGCTCGAGACAAATCCGATGTTGGGAGCTTGACGGTAATATCCAGCATAACAACATCAATGTGGTATCACAGCGGAACGGCTGCATTCGGCTCCCTAATCATTGCAATCATCAAAATGATCCGGGCGTGGCTTGCGTATATGCAGAAGAAGGCTGAGGAAATGAATAATGGTATTGCCAAGGCAGTCATCTGCTGTTGCCAATGTTGCTTTTACTGCTTGGAGAAGTGCATGAAATTCATCAACAAGAATGCCTACATTCAGACTGCGATTTTCGGCACTAGTTTCTGTACCTCTGCCAAAGAAGCATTTTTCTTGATTTTGAGGTATGTGGAATTCATGTTATCCCTTTTGTTTGCATTAATAACCATCAAGCTCACCATGCAACGTTGCGTCATGATAGGAATGCTGCACGTATTACTGCCATTACATACGTTTCCGGAGGAGTGGTATTTGTTGGTAAAATCTTCATCACCACCTTCACGACAGGTATGCCCAAAACAATTTTGTCTCTTATTTGCATTGTTTGCTGTTCAATGTAGCTCACCATAATGAACTCTTGCCTGAATGCTGTAGGACTGGCATATTACGCCATTGATCATTATGTGAGAGATCAGCTGTACAGCATCATTGGACCTCTTTTCTTCATTTTCTTTATTGCATATTTCATTGCGGGCATGTTCATGAGTGTTTACGACATGGGCATTGCAACAATATTACAGTGCTTTGTTGCTGATGAGGAAATGTTCAATGCTGATGAAATGTATGCGGAAGGCAGTCTCAAAAAGTGGGTGGACGAACATGGTTCAAATTGATAGAAGGTCCCCAGTTGTATGTATAGTTAATTAATGGAGGTTCAAGCCAAAGATAAAAATGCTCCAGCAGAGCAGAATAGATCCAATAGAATAGAAGTAGGTCAGCGTAGCCCGAATCTGTAGATACATGTTACTACAATCAGTTCTGCATCAGTTTCAGTTGCCACTTAGTTCATTGATAGTAAGAAAAGGTCTATGCCAGGATCGTTAAATGGAAGAGTAAGAACCTAATTCAGTGCACAGCGATAGCATAAAATATTAATATGCTAGCAAATGCCAGTATTGTAATAGTTACTTTGCTCTCTTGCAACCAACATCATCTGTTGTATTGGCTAATAAGCGATGCAGCCTGTGTCAACATTTTATTTTAATGCTAATATATGGGCATCATGTGTGAAGCAACTGGATTCGTTTGCTGCAACCATCATATCGCGGGGTAGGCACTTTACCATGAAAGCTCCTTTCACTACTTTTGAGAGTGGCCTAACCAGCCGAGATTCAAACTCAGCCAAGGCAGACTCGTAGTTCCGAGGAGTGAATTGCTTCTTGCCAGCTGGAATGCCAGCAAAGGTGTTTGTGCTTCAAGAGCCTTGCATTCCTTGACAAAATTCTTTTTGGTAATCAAGAAGTTCCGGATCGTATGTCCACTATTTTTCATGATGAGCACTTGGAGGAAGAGTTCTTTTCTGCTGTTTTATCAATGAAGAGCCTTCGTTCATTGGAAATATCAGCATCGTCTGTCATCAAACTTTCTGATCTCAAAGGTTTGTTGCAAGCCGCTGAGATCAAAATGAAGGTCAATTCAAGGCCTTCAAGACTCATAACCCTAGTTGGTCGTTGAGATACCAACGCCATACGACCTCACTGTCACTCCTTTGAGAGGGCTTCCCTCGCTGACACCATTGTACAATTTCTTCGCAGGATGCCAATTGCTTGAATATGCGGTGATTGATGTTCCCCCAGCCTGCATTCCCCTTGATGCATGTGAAGATTTCAGAAAGAACAATCCTAAGTTGGCAATGAGTAGGAATACGGCAATGACTAGGAAACAGGAAGCTTGAGAGACTTGTGCATCATGCTATTCTTAACTTTTAGCAAATACATTGACGGAAATCTTTGGGAAGTCGTCAGGTCTTCCATATTCAATATTCTTTTACAATGTTTCTGTATTTCATTTTAACTATATTAATTATTGGCCATGCATGACCTGATTCTCTAGGCTTCATGCAGGCAGATTGGAATGAAGCGTCAACCCAGCAGTATGAGCTCACATCTATTTCTCCATTCTCAGCGAAATGACTTATTTCTTGTCCTTCTTCTTTTTGTCTTTCTTCGGAGTCTTACCCTCCTTCTTTTTCTTCTTATCCTTCTTCTTCTTCGCCTTTTCGTCTCCACTGCTGCCACCGGTACTATCCTCTTCCATTGGCGATGCTTCCTCCTTCACCTCCTCTACCATCTTTTTGGCGGGTGTTGCCAACTCTGCAGGCTTGGCTGCTCCAGCCACATCCTTGTACCCATCCAAATAATTCGATGGGGTCTTCTCATTTGGCTTACCGTGCTTGTCCAACTTGCCCTCCTTGATCATGCCCTTTTTCCTCTGCGCCATGGGTCCGAGTCCCCACCTTCTCGGGTAGGTGTCCCTCTCCATAATGACACGTTTGATCTTGGCCACAACTCCGTGATCACAGGTTGCCATGACAGCCGTGGTCATTTGAGCGATACCAACCGCGATGGCCTCTCCCTTGGTGGTCATGAGGACCACCTCCGTGTTGATGTCAATATCATCAGCAAATCGCAGAAGTCCAGGGATCATAAGCTTGGCACCATAGCAAATGGCATTAACTGCCGAATCCTTCACCACAATCCTTTTGTAATTTGTCAACAACACTTCCAAAGGCATCACAATCCTCCTCAGGTATTTCTCGTCCTTGGTGGTATCATACACGTGCTGGGCATCCATAACGTCGTGCATGGTCACCAAATTATCATTTTCGTTCATCACTCCTGATCGGCAACGCCTCAATTCCTGCATGTGTCCTCCGGTTCCGACAAGGAGTCCCAAATGAACACACAGCGTTCGGACATAGGTTCCGGCCTCGCAGCTGACCCAAAAGATGCCGAGGTTGCGCTTTTCGTCAAACTCGATCAACTTGCTCTCGTAAATGGTACGAATGCGCAATTGACGCTTGACCGCGGAAATGAGGGGAGGACGCTGGAACAGGGCTCCCGTCAACGTCTCCACGGCCCTGTGGAGGGCTTTGGTGTCCTCGATGGCGGAATGAAGACGCACGATGCCGATGTACTCCTTACCCGCGCTCTGCTGCGCCTTGACGAGGCGCGTGGCGCGATCGACGCACACGATGAGGCATCCCGTCACCTTGGGATCGAGCGTTCCGGAATGCCCCGTCTTCTCCACCCTCAGAATGCGCTTGATCCAACTTACGACCTCGTGACTCGAGGGATTGGCCGGCTTGTCGAGGTTGATGACTCCGGAGGAAATGTGATCCTTGAGGTTTCTGGATAGGGGGGAGGAGCCGCAGGGGATGGGGGTGTAGTGCGACGTTCGGATGTGGAGGTCGGAGTAGTTCTTGAGGAGGAGGGGCCAGGTGGAGGTGTCGAGCTTGGGGGTGTGGTTGGAGGGGGCGATCATGGGGGTGGTGGATGTCGGGACGCCGGAGGGGGTGTCCTCGGACGAGGCCTTGCGCTTTTTGCGGGATGATTCTCCTGTCATGATGATAGTGGAATTGGTATATCACATGAGCTATTGGAGTTCAATCCTCTGTTTCTATTTCGCGAAACATCATACATCCTTGGGCATCAATCACCATCGCATCGACACATCAACAGCACAAAAGATAACAGACATCACAATCGCCAGCACCTGCACCGTCAAAGCCATCTCGTGAACTCACCTGATTTTCCCATGGTTTAATTAGTCGGTATTCAATATTCTAACAGAGGGTATACTTCTTCAAATGCTTTGGATGGGTAGAGCGAGCGAGCGAGGTGCTAGGACACTGATTCTGTTGTTGACGGTGGATAGTAATGGCGTGGTGATCGTACTACTGCATGCAGATGGCATGCATCGCTCGGCGGCGCGGAGGGGTTGATTTCCCATGGTTCATGGTCGTCGGCGTCGGTCGTCGCCCGCCAATGAGTTTGGTGTTGGTGGTTGATGTTTGTTTCGTTTTAGCGATTATTAGTACTGATTCGTACGTATATTTTATATTATCGCTACTATTCGCCAATAGAACTGAATCTAACTCGCTCACATCCCGCCAATTCCCATTTCCGCCGCAACGCAAAATCAAGCAAAAACACCCGCCTCTTCACCAGCACCGCGCAGCGCGCCTTCCAAAACAACCACAGCACACAGCATGGCCACTCTAATTAGACTCAAGTACGATGTGTCTTCCTGCTCGTGGGACTACCAAAATGTAATTTTGGTAGTCCCACGAGCAGCAATACGACTCCAAGGCTTGAGGGTTCACCCCAAGACAGGGATCAACAGAGGGGCCAATTGGTGTGCAGCATGGCCACGGACGCCCTACCAGCTCCCACTGGCGGCGGTATCATCGCTGCTGCTCCCGCCTCGTCCGTAGATGGCGCCGGCCAAGCAATAAATTCCAGCATCGATCGCGAAACTATAACCGTTGGCGCACATCCGAGCCCCCCGCAGGAGCAGGAGCAAGCCCGAGCGGCTCGAGCCCGCCAAGCTCAAGCTCCGGCCGCTGCAGCGCCCATCGCTGATGATGGCATCGCGCCAGCAAATAAAAATAATGACGACCGTGCGGCGAAAGCCGACGCGCCCGCCGGTGCTGCCGCGCCTTTCCACGTCCTGCTGCTAGCGGGCGGAAACAGATTACCCGAGAATAAACTCGAAAAATACGAGGAGGGCAATAATACTAATACCAATAAACGACGATCATCATCATCATCGGTCCATCATTACTACGAGCAGCGCGTTCTTCGATACGACAATGCCGACGACTATTTATTTCGACGGAAGGAATTTCGGACGAAGAAGAGGACGGCGACGTCGACGCAACAACCTCGTGCGGCAGCGAAGGACGACGAATCCTCCTCCGCCGGCGCCGGCGAGGATTATAACGCACCGCCCCCTTCGCTTCGGATATTGGCGTCCCCGCTAGAAATTGCCATGGGGGGTTGCTGCTGCGAGCCCCTTGCATCATCGGCGCATTATGCGGCTGCCGCCGATGGTGGTCAATCTTCCGACGGAGAAGCGGGGTATCCGAAGTCGTCCGCGAGCGGTCAGCATCGCGTTCGGCATCACCGTCTTCATAGGCCGGTGGCTCCCGCCAATTGTGCCGACGAGGATAATATTCTTCCCGCCAACGTCGTCGATTCCCCCGCATCGAGCCCTCCGCGGAAGAGGGCCGGAGCGGGCGCCAGCGGCAATGGCGAAGCGGGCATATTGCAATCGGGAAGAGAGGGCCGCTTCTTGACATTGTTGCTCATGTATTGTCCGAAACATGCGTTGGGGCATCGTGCGTTGGCGGTGGCAATTTTGCAACGCACGGCGGATTGGGAAGCATCCTCCGAGACGGCATCGCGCCGCTTCGACGGCATCGACGACCGACGCAATATTATACGAGCACGGCGAATCGGATCCTTTCTCGCGGCGGGGGGGATGAAACTTTTGGCCGGGTGGTTGACGGACGCGTACACCGCCGTGCCCACGCCTTCGTCCAGCCTGCGAAGGCTGGACAAGCACCGGCTCGGTTCGCAGCACGCGGCGTCTCCCACCGGGTGTTTGCTGCTCCCGCTTCTTCGCTTGCTGAAAAGTATTCCGTTCGACAAAACCATTGTGTTGGAGGCGCAAATACACAAATCGATCAAACGACTGAAGAAAGCCTTGGCCAGATTGGGGGATGATGCTCTTGGAAATAGGGTGCATCCCATAGCGGGCGGTCTTCCCGTTGGTAAAGTAATTGCCGCCGTCGAGAGCGTCATGACGTCGTGGAGCAAAGCAGCGGAAGCGAAAGATGCTCTGAGCGATGATGACCGATCGAAGCTCGATCCGTTTCGGGAGCAGAGGGCGGCGATACAGATGCGCTTCAACGACCTGGCGAAGTTTTATAATGGAGAGGGCGACCCGCCCGAGTGGCTGCCTAAATCAATTTTGGGCATGAGAAGGGCGGTTCCGGCGGTGAAACCAACGAAGCAACCGCCGCCTCCATTGCATGCAACGCAACAAAATGCGAAGGATTCAACCAACAATGGACAATGGGCAACTGTTCAAAAACCTCCAGCCCCGAAAATGCAGAACGCCGGTGCAATACAGGGCCTAATGTCCAGAAAACGACCGAGCGCCGCATTATTCATCGAGCCTCCCAAGATGGGGCACAGGCAAAAGCAACGGAAGGTATCCTGGGCCGACAGGCCGAAGAATCGACTCATACCCCCTCGTCCCCTGCGGGAGGAGAGGATTTTCACGAAAGACGAAGACGTGTGGCAGGAGGATTCGCTCATTCCGGACGAAATGAGGTTCGAAGATAATAATGGCGGTGGTAACCTCGATGAAATTGCGGCGAGGGCCGCGGAGGCATTGAATGATTTGCCTCCCGCGGGAGGAATTAAGGTGGAAGGAATAAATCACGAGGCCGAAAATGCTGCGAGAGAAGAGATTGTGGAGGAACCGGTTGTTGCAGGGGAAGGAATAAAGGCGGAATACAACCAAGGTTATGAGGAAGATAGCGATATGGAAGATTTGTTTTAGCTTACTTACAAACCACTATTTTGAAGACTCCACAATTTGAATCTTAAAATGACTGGCAATTATCTTCCAATGTGGGCCCCTGTTACTTATTACAAATTTCACACCTTTTGAGATCGATTTCATCTTTTGAGAAGTCAACGAAGGTTTCGTTTTTGAAACTGACTGGGTCATGTAATTAAGATTGCTAGCTTGAAATTTCAAATTTTGAGTGGCATTTCCCATCCTTACGTAGATAATCGTCTATTGTACTCCTCGTGCGATCCGACAACGCACGATTCGACCTGGGAGGCGTGAGGATCCGACATCACATCAAACATCAAACCCCAGATTAAAGTGAACCAAGTTACATTTTTGTAAATCTGGACTTTTGAGGTCAGTTAATTTCACAAAAATAGAACGTAGGAACTTATATAATATGTATTTTTTGTTACTGACTTTGAAATTCCTCCAAATTGGATCTGTAACTTTGGTCAGCCTTATTCAAGACTCCATCCAGATCCAGTTCTTCGTCCACGCAAGATCCAAGATCCAGCGAAAGATCCGAACTCCGAAGACATTCTTTCCCATGTTGGAAGTAGGACATTCAATGAACTGAACTGATGCCGTTCGTTTGCGTGCCTCGCTCGAGAGCCTCGAGCGATTGTCATCTGCATCGGTTTTCAGTTTGCATTTTTTTATGATGCAATTCTAAAAATAATATGAGCTTGGTCGTGGGCATTCGGGTGCAAGATCAGTCCACGTCCCAAGAGGTCCCAATCCATAAGCTGGTTCAGTTCGGTAAGCATCAATTGTTTCGTATCAATCCGTGTCCTGGTCTGTTCGTGCTTAGATCTTGGTATCGCCTGATTAGCTGTTCAGGAGTAGCGCTCATTTTGTCGCTCGCAATGCTACATCCAACTTGCGTATGACTGCACATGACTATTGTAATGCTTCTAGCCTTTCATATCATCCGTACATCATTGTTCATCGTAAGAGTATCAACATACTTTGAGAAATAACATGGAGTGCTTACCTGATGAGATTATAAAAAACATTGTAAGCTATGCTTCGCCTTTTGATAACATTGCAATGAGCAATACCTCCAAGACATTGCATTCGCAACTCTCATTGACTGCCACGAGTCCAATACACGTTCTATCCGAGGTGTCAAAGTCAAAGTTCCAGATACCTCGATTTCAGGATCCAATTCACTCGATAGTAATTACCCTCAAATGGCAAGATTTCAGGCGACGTAGTCGTAGGGGAAAGTTGTCTGTACTTGACGAGGAGGGAAATTATGTGCACTCAGTCGATGTTGATCTTCGTACAAATCGACGCATTATCAGGATTATGTTTGCGCCAAAGCAAAATGAGTCATATTCTCTTGAGCACAGCTTTTGCGGGGGAGATGCCACTGTTCAAGTGAAAGAACAAACGCTATCCTTTGGCGAAAATGTTTTCAGTGGTAATTCTCATCACTATCTTGTGAAAATTACCACCGGCATTTGCCCTCAGCTGCTGGATGAAGCTATGGGAAGGGTAAACGAAATGGGTGATCATCCTCTTGACCCTGGACTGACAAACTATGACTCTGACTCTTCAATTTAGTGGGTAAAAAGCCTGAGGAACCAACGACGGTGAAATGAAGAGCTGCTATTTAATTTGTTGGATGCATGAAATTGTTGGATTTCCAAATTATCCCACTGCATAAAAAAGACGACAAAGGCCTGACAGGTATTGTAGGCAGTGCCAAACTTCAGTGACATGATTTCGAGGATATGATATCATTACCTGGGGCGAGTGGGCGTCTTGCAACACAACATAAATCCAAGACAGGACTTGCCAGAATGCAGTGGACGGAAAAAGACTGCCAAAGGTACAAACAACAATCCCCCCTCATTTCTTTAATAACGATACTATAATGATTCCACTGCGAATATCAGGGAAAATGTAATCATGATTTACCATAAAAAAGTTGCTTGCGCCACCCAGTGATATCAATAACCTATGATTTTGTGATGACATTTTATTTCAGAGTGCAAACTATCAGGTGAAGCGTCTTCATCTCCTAATCCTTTACTAGCCTGTTCCTGTATCAACAAACTCTCCTCCAATGAATCCAACACTTTGCAAATAATGCCATGCCTAGCTGGTTGTCCATAACTGTATATTGTCCAGGATGTGCATATTCAAATGCAATACACGATATAGGGTGAGTCCAACCATCCTGGCATCTTTTGATCAAACAAAAGCTCCTCAAACAAGAGATCCAAGAATAGCAGACTTGGTTGAACTTCTATCTCCCTCAAAAGGTTTCTTTTGTCGAATTTTTCTCTTCTTTCTCGACATGCCATTATCGCCACCCCCACCACCGCTAGAGCCACCCTCCTTCATCTGTCGTTTCTTCATCCTGTCCTCGATGTGATCCATCCTCTTCCCGGCCTCCACCTGCGCAACGTACGAAGCATTCTCCCTTCTAACTTCCATCATCTCCACACGCAGTTTTTGTTCCCGGACTCTCCTCTCGTATGCCACCTTTTCTGTGAGGTGGGACCATTTGAAGCCGCGAAGATATTTGACACTCCACATATCATCATAATGGATGGAGCCCTTGTGATTGGTCACTCGCGTCTGATTCAAAGTTTCTCCAACCAATCTCGCAATCTTTTTGGATTCGAATTCGATCCATCCCTCATTGTAGCGCTTGCCGCTGGATCCACCCGCCTTTTTCCGCTTCTTGCGACGAGTCTTGTCCTCTTCTACTAAATATATGCGCGTGATGGTGCCAAAGTCGGCGAGGAGGGTCTTTACCTTCGCGGGACCCATGCGGGGAGGGACGCGAGAGAGGTAGACGATGCCGCGTTTTTGGAGTTTGGCGTTGAAGTCTGCGGTGGCGGAGAGTTTGAGCTTGCGCACTTTCTTCGTTTTCTTGGGTGCTGTTTCATCATCGGCCGTTGATTGTTGGTTGGTATCGGTTGCAAGCCCTGATGATTGGGGTTCATTTGAGTTCGACTCGTCGCCCTCGTCTGATTGTTCACCCGCCGGCGAAGCATCTGCCCTCAATTCATCGCCATGAGTTGATGATCCGGCCTCAGACCCGTCATCATCACTGCCTTCCTTTCGCTGCTGCCCTTCTTTACCCATTGTATCTCAACTTGTGTAGTAGTTGTGTGTTGGCGTTGATTCTCAATCAGTGACAATGATTGGTTCTTCCTTTGATAAAAGGGGAAATGGGTGGTGGAGTTTGGTTGGTAATGGTAGTCAGACCTCGTAGGTTTTAGTACTAGGACCTATGTAGGATACTGGTATCCTATGGATTTCAATACAAAAGGCTTCTTGCAGGCGTCGTTTATTTGCCCCGGGCAAATTTGCGATTTCAGTCATGATCAGAAATAATTTAGTCCCACGAACAAACTTTACTATGTTGAAATAAGATTCAAATCATGTTTGGAACAAATTTCACCCCTACAATTTAGATGTGGCACTCAATTATTATCCGGGCCATCATCTCTTTAATTATTTTCAAATTGGGAGTCCAATACTTTTGAGAATAACAATATGGGTGGTCAGACCCGTTCTGTCATGTCATATTTTATAATTGTATTTCAAAATTATTCAGGCTCGTTCTACGTTATATGTTTTCGCCCAATTTTTATTCCCCAAATTAAGAGAGTGGTTATTGGCTAGAAAAGTTCCAAGTGGAACCTTTGATGGATTCAAG
>JALLAS010000593.1:0-13780 GCA_036939415.1 Detonula confervacea | reverse complement strand
ACAATGACGCGTATCACACCCAAGAAGGTGCAAAGGCTGGCCTCTGGGACCTTGTCATCAGCAAGGTCCCAGAGGTGGAAATCAAGGATCTGGAAGACAATGACTTTAGATTTATGAAGGTCACGTTGTTGGCATTACTATAGCATCTCAAAGATCTGTAGATCTCAACACGAAATTAGAAGAGCGCAATGAAGCTATTGACTTTGAAGGCGACACGGCTCTCAAGACGTTTTCCAGATCATAGACAAATGGATCAAGAAATTGAAAAAATACAACGTGACTTCTAGCCACAGCGAACTCATAGTCTGGTACCTCCTCCAATTCCAACAATGTGACAGCAACATCATTTGCAATGCATTGGATGCGTAGAACACTCAGACAGCCACGGACCAAACATGGGTGAAGTTCAAGGAGCACTTCACCGAAGCGGACACAAAGAGGCGCAAAGCCATCAAAGCTTCAGCAGATGACAAGGCCAATCGCAAGGACTTTGCAAACAATGCCAAGGAGATGCCGCCTGCAGCGATGAGCGTGATGTTTGCCAGTGCCATGGGATATTTCGCCGAGGCAGCGGAAGAATCCATCCATGCTGCCATCGAATCCATATTCAATGCACTCAAGCCATCAAAGCAAGGAGGCTCCGGCAACGATGGCAATCTTGAGGCAGAGCTTGTCACCTACAAACAAGAAATTGCAGGCCTCAAACACAGGCTAGCGACGGCGGATGAGCAACCCAACAAAAACGGCAACATCAGCGGAGGTGGGGGCAGTCAGGAGAGCATTCCACCATGTGAGCATTGTGGTTGAAAGCACAAATGAATGTGCTGGAGGAAACCTGGGAATGAGCACATTGCCCACGAGAAATGGTGCAAGGCACAGCAGAAAGAATGATGGTCAGGGGCTGAAATTGAAAAATGGCAGAAGCCGGAGCCTGAAATATAGCAACCGGGCGTAGTAGCTACCATTCATAACAAGCAATCTACATATTATGGCAGCCATAACCACAATTTCTGGACCCCACTAGATAAAATATATTCATCCGATGGACCACCATACAACGACGGCGTGGGAAGGGAGAGCAACCAATCAGCTCCCCAGCATCAATAACCCAAATCAATCATCAAGAGCGCGCCCGCCTCCACCAAGAAACAGGTCCAATGGGCAGATCATCGCTGGAAAGAGAGGATGAAAGCACAACGGCTCCGCCGTAAGCTAGCAGACAAGTCCGCTCGCATCAGGCAGAAATTGGAACAACACAATGAGGATGCTGCGATGGCAGCATTCAAATTGCAAGATTTACAGCAAGAACTACATCAAATAGAAAGTAGAAATAATGAGAAGCAGGAAGCAGGTTGCGTTGAAGATGAAACCTACGAGCAAGTGGTGGCGGGAAATCCAATTGAGGATGTCTCCCACCAGTTTTTCGNTAATGAGAAGCAGGAAGCAGGTTGTGTTGAAGATGAAAGCTATGAGCAAGTGGTGGCGGGAAATCCAATTGAGAATGTCTCCCATCAGTTTTTCGGCGAGCTATCGGAGGCATTTGGCGAAGCCAGTCAAGCGCATCACATCAGGGACTCATTTCTAGGTCCCGATTTCAGTCCCCCACAATTTGAACACATCAAGGACTCAGCAACTGGTAGAAACCAACAGACTAAAGGAGGAAACTTTTATAACGGAATGCTAGGAATGTATGTCTACTAAAGATCTGACATAAATGTCTCCTCCTGTAGGGGGTGTTGAATGTACCCTGGCTTGTGGCATCAGCAGGACACGGCAAGTTGTACCATCAGATACCCACTAGCATTCTTTGAGGGATATGATGCCGAATCGGTCCAAGATGAGCGACAGTAGTTGGTTGATGTATACTGATATGATTGGTTGATATTTGGCTGGGCATGATTGAATATACTATCCATCAACACTTATTTCATGCTGCATATGGAGCGGGTCGCTAGGTGTCACTAGGAGGATGTTTTTGCCATCGTTGGTGCAAGTCATAGTACTTGAAGCAAAAGAACATTGGCATTGTACAATTTCAACTTAGTCAGTGAGGTGCATATATGGCTGAGATGCTGTGGATTCGGATAGCTGCGAGCCAGGTTGACTTGTTGACTGGCAAATGAGTTACGGTGATAGATATGACAAGGGCTGACTTGAAAGTTGCACAGACGGCTGCTTGCTTGAGAAATTGTCATCATCAATTGGTGATGTCATGATTGTATCTCTTGGACATGGCATTGTCTCCTGGTTATGAAATAATTTGTCTTCGAAATACGTTCAATCATAATTGACACTGTCAAAGCATGGCTCGGATGTGCCAGCACCAAGTACAATATTTGAAACACTAAAAGTGTATATGTCGCCAAAAAGAGGCAAGTTGTTTGACTTTGAGGATTTTGACTTGGTCTAACTTTGATAATCGTTGGATGATGTCATCTTGGATTATTTTTCCTTGGAAGGTTTTGATCTAATTTTGTACCAGGCATTGGAATGTGGTCCATCAATATTGACACTTTCCAAGCACGGTCCCAAGACGCCCCGCCAACTGTGATAGTTGAATTAGTGTGAGTGTATCAATTGTGTCAAACATAGACAAATGCTTGATGGGTTTGCCAAAAAGATTCGTCTTCAAAGATTTCGACTTGGACTGACTTCGGTAATCCTTTGATGTTGTAGTATTGGACTATTTTGCATTGGAAGATGTCGTCTTGGAGGATTTTGACCTATAGTTGTCCCAGTTCCTCACTCACTGGTGATTTCCTTCATAAAACTGTTCATACAGGGCCATTTCGACAAATGTGAATACCAACAGGAGAAAGCCTTCATCTCTGTAACCACTGGTATTTGTCCTATTACCCACCCCTACTTAACTTGTTTCGAATGATATGCTAGCATAGAGACTGTTGTCAATAAAGTCACCATCCTGCTTTTGAGATTGTTAACAAAAGCCGCTTTTGTACACAGCAAAGTGTCCTCATCAAGGCTTGGATTTACTTGGAGCAGTGCACTCTCTATTTTAATGGAGAGGTGGTTATAGGAGGTAGCAAGATTGCAGTATGCTTCATCTCCAATTTCCCTGAAAAGGTCATCAATAATACCAATGCCATCCTTTTGTTTTCTTCTTTCAGATTATAATGACCATCATCGCCCATTAGTTCTTTGTTCATCTGTGTACTACAGGCAGCTAGCTCACTGTAGTGAATGACCGGACAGTCATACTACGAAGCCAAAAGCTGGTTTGGTGCTTACTGCAAGGTGACGAGTAGGGTGCTGCCCTATCTGCTCGTTCTATGGCCCAGCCATCGTATCAGGATTCTTTGATCTTGAAAATTGAAATATTGATCTTATTATTGTAATTCTGATATCCCCAGCCAGGTTATCCTGCTTTGATTGTGCAAACAACTTGACCCTGATTGAACCCCACATATGTGCTGTTTTTTTCCTTCATTTTAATCAGGGTAGGATAATGCGGCATTTACTCTCTTGGAACTATTTCAAAGACACAGAGGGCACAAAACAGGTATGGTACTATACCTCTAGTAGTGGTTGGATTTTATTTCAACCTTCGTTTAGTTCCTCAATCAGCATCATTTTCTTCAGAAGAATCACACTCTCACCTGGTCCCTATACATAGCCACAACAACAGCGCACCAATCAAGCTGATACAACACTTCATTTTTTTGGAAAACAAGCACAAATGTCAAATAAAAAATTGGCTAAATCTCCTCCCCCAAATGTGGTTTATGCCATGCCAACCCATTTTATTCAAATCATGCACTAACAAACATCACGAGGTTCCCTAGGTAGATATTAGCTAACTTTAATCACAATCCTGTCAGCCGAACCACCTTGAAATTGAGGTTGTATCTATGGTTCGTAGGATGGCGATTGCCAATGTTGCAACGTTGACCCTGTTTAATTTCATTGGCATGGGGCAGTTGATGCTGAATTGTGAATTGAAGCTTGATTGAAAGCTTCAGGAGTTGTGAGTTGTGACGTAGATGATGCGTGCGTTATTATTAGTGCAAAATAAGGTCAGAACATCAATTTCAATTCCTCGTGCACGACTCTTGAGCTTCTTATATGGTATCGTACGATGATTGAAATATGAGGAGATGAATAAGTGCACATACCTTGAAGTATCTTTCCAAAGGTACAATATTGAGATCAACGATTATGATTGGGGCCTGGATGTAAGGAATAATCTATGGGGTAGCAACTTCTCCGGACAACCGATTGAGATAGACATCTAGATCTAGACTCTAGATAACGCAGACTGTTTGCTGTCTTGCTACTATTATTACAAAGAATGATCCTTTTGGATGGCTATCTTAGATACATCTCGGAAGAGTTGCTGTCTTATCGATCATAGTTAAACCTCCAAAGGTATCACCCCAAAATATGTTCCCGTCTGAGGCTGGTGCTATGAAAACTGAAAACGACCAAAATGGTGGGCCAACAACCAACAACACCAACAGCTACGATAACTATCTCTACGATAACAACATACTCCTAACAAACTCTACCATAGACCATAGAGCTCGAGTGGCACGAACTGCATGAGACCAGCCTTGCCGACGAGACGTGAGACGTTGAGGCGTGATCGAGGTCGCTTCTTCTTCGGGGACCGGCATAATTTCACCCTATCATCAGTATCGATGTCACTGCTCGCTCTAACCTCCCTTTTCCTGCCATTGGCGGCGGCGTCCCACTCGGAAATGCCGCTGCAGTCATCATCGGCGTCGTTGCCGCATCCTATCATCGCACACGATGCAGCAGCACCTCACCACCAAGATGCGGCAGCGGCTCCTACTGTTCAATCCAAAAAACCAAATCGTAAATTATTGCCCGAGAAGGAGGAGCGATACGAGATTTTGCCCTCGGATGCAATATTTGAACGGATGCAAACGTTGGTTGCGAATTATCCCACCTTTGCGACGTTGACTACTACGCAGGAATGGTTTGGCTTGCCTCGTGCTGGTGAGTTCGTTTATCCTAGCTTTGAACGAAACTGGGGTGAATATTGACTATATTTTGGTTTCGCTCTATTGCTGCTTGATTTATTGTGAGAAACTACAACCAGTGCGTGACGCAATAGTAACAAATCTTTCTTCTATGGGTGTACCATGATGTACAAGCTACATGCTATGGTATGATGCGTCAAATTTGAATGGAATGGATGAATGGATATTTCAAACTTTTTTCCTCGTGCCAAGTCAAGCTATGTGTGAGAAAAAGCTATTCGTATGCAGGTACATAACATTTTTTGATATTATGTTCAGTGGACTCTTCCGAAATATCATGTCATATCCCATGATAAAACTTCTTGAACTAGGTTCCACTGTGTCACAATATTATGCAATACGAGAGAAGATGGTTATTTTTTTCAGCAAGCCTATCTCCTGTTGAGAGCTGATATCAATCAAAACAGTTGGCATAATGGAAGAGTCCACCACAATTGAAATTGGATCGCTGTGCACTATTAAGGGCTCTGGCATAATTGAATGATGCATATCATATGAACCTGTTTTGCCGTTGCATTTATCGCAAAAAAGTCATACTCACTTAAATATCACGTTCTTTTTGATCACTGATCTAATATGTTTACACATGATGACACAGGAGGCAAAGACGATTGTCCATTTGACAAAAACTACAAGGTCCAAGGCGAAGGCTGCAACAACTACGTGCTAATCCTCCAGGACAAGGAAGCTTTCCCTGAAGATCCAGACGTGCAGTTGGGCGGAGGTGGAGATTATTACATCAACCAGGAGGATGGATGGTTCAAGGAGCAAGAGGGCAACGATGGCTCATCTGAACCGCAGAAGAGTGGATGGAGGTACGTACCAGATGTTTTTCTATCCGGCGCAGTCCACGGAAATGAACGCGTGGGGCCATCATCATTGTTGGAAATGGCAGAATTGTTAGTGGAGGCTGCGTACTGCGAGTCGTTGCCTCGGATGAAGTACAAGCCCGAAAATGACAGCAACAGTGCTGAAGAGGCCCAAAAGTGGGAACGGGAAGTAACCTCTGCTAAAGCATGCCGTCAAAACCTCGCATCCGACAAGGGCATTCCCTCTCCTCAACGCCAATGGCTAGCACGTCTTGTATCCACCCGCCGCACCATCATAATTCCTACCGCCAACGCACTTGGATACTCTCGCGATACTCGCGAGGAGGGCAGAATTGATCCCAATCGTGACTTTCCCTTCGATATCACTCCCGACAGGAATATGGATTGCATGCAGACCATCGCTGGAAGAAGCATCAACGAACTTTTTCGTAGTCATTTGTTCCCGATCGGGTTGACTTTTCACGGAGGCATGGAGGTGGTTAGTTATGAATGGGGCGCGCCGACGTACTTGAACAAGGATGCTCCCGACGCAGCCGCTCAAGATGCCATTGCTTCCGCATACTCGCGTTATGCTAACGGATTCTCGGGACATGTGCCCTACGACTATGGCACGATGAATGACAAGGTATACTATGTCAGAGGAGGGATGGAAGATTGGGCATTTGCTGGTAGCTGGGATCCGGAAAGAGTGGTGCAATGCAACCCCGCAACATTTGGAGGATATCCTGCCGAAAAGACAACATACAACAATTCAACTCTGAGGGCGTTTAACATGCTGATCGAAACATCCGATCCCAAAGCCCCTGCCAGGAACGAATTGGGCAAAAGAAGTCAGCCTTTGGTGAGCAGCAATGATGCAAATAATGGACATATTGCAAGAAACATGCGATTGGCATTGTTAGCGATGGATGTGGTCGAGCCTTACGTTTCTATTCGCGGAGTGGAAGGGATGACGTTTGAGGATGATGTGACCCCGGGTGTGAATATGAGGAGATATAATGGAATGTCTCACTTTGACAATAGTAAGATTGTGTGGGTGCCTGGGACTGACATGGGAGATGATGGCAGTGGCGATACTAATAAAACTCATGGTGAAAGGAAGGCGCTAAGCAAGACTAGTACCACCACAATATCCTGGACCGCGGGAGGGGCGTTTAACATCGACAACACCAATCTGATCTATGGTCCTTGGGATTTGCTACCTTCCAATCTTGCAGATGCGAATGATGGCACTTATCCATCTGCAGAAACAATGGCTTTGATCAACTCACTGGATAATTTCATCACTGTCGACCCATCCTCCAATGCTGATGAAGAGGGGCTGTTAGGAAGGTCACGATGGCATGTGAGTGGGCCACACCCGACAAAATCCTCCAATGATGAAAATCCTACGTTCGAGGCCGAGATTGATCTTTCAAAGTACCCTCCCGGAACCACCCTGGCAATCTTCGCCAAGGCCAAGGTTGACAAAAATTGGCTCGAGCCTGCAGCCAATGTTGGCCCCTCAGGCCTTGGACCTGTGAGCCATATCGTCAACGCTCGTCGAAATCCAAACTACTTTGCATCCAACGCTGGCAAAATTATTCGTGGCCGCAAGGACGATTGGTGGTACTCCGTCCCCATCACTTTAGTCGTCGGCCAAGCTGAGCCTCCGACCCAGATCCTCCAAGAGGCTGCAATTAACAAGGCTCCGATGAGCAAATCTGAGGATGGGTCTCGCATCAGGGCGATTCACGTGAATGCCCGCCTGGAATATTTGCCGGCAGCAATGGACACTGTGGTACACCCAGATAGGAACAGTAGCAATGGTCTCGCGGTCACGTCATCGAGCATGCCGATATTTCTTGGGGCAGTGGCTGTTGCTATTGTTGCCATTTTGGCACTCGTGGCACTTGTGAAGAGTAGAAGACGAAAGTATGCTGACATGAAACGAGTGGATCATATGATGGAAGAGGTGGAAGATGGTTTTAGTGTGGGGTCAGAGTATCGGGATGATCCAGATGAAGGTGAGATTGAGCTTCGGAATGACTCTCCAGGGGTTGTTTGACATGTAGTGAATAGCCGTTTCTCACAAAAACATTGGCCATATCGTCGCTATGTTAGCAGATGCTAATGTATAGTTTCTAACTGTTATTCAAGGTTGGAGCTTTATATTCGTTATTGCACAAAGGCCATATCTTGGATGTAGATCTTTCTGTTGTTTCATTGCACTGTGCCATGCATTCATCTATGTTTTTTGGTTCATTGCACTTCATGTTACTATACATTTACATTTCTTTCATCTCCTTTGTTCATGGAATGTTCGATGTTGGCCAGAATAGCACATTAAACAACTGTTGAGCATAGTGCATCTATAAAGATGCTGGACACTCATTCAAATCCTTATGTCCGAGTGGCCCAGGCTCTGTCGCAGACGATCATTGGGCTTTGATAATTTGGATAAATGACTCGATTACATTCATAAAAAAAAACAGAAACAATCTTTGCTTGTAGGTAATACTCTAATCCACCAAATTAAATCAGCTCCCCATGGGATAGGATGGAATACTTGTACCGCAAAGATGCAAGCTAAAAAGAGCATGGATTAATCAAATGTGACTGTCTTAAATAAAGGATAGTAGTAGAAGGAATATATCGCAAGTCCGCTATCTACAATGTTTCAGCCGCTCTGCCATGGGGGGTGTGACTTCAGCCGGATGAAGGTGAGAAGGAGCACGAAGGAAAGCAAGAGGATTGTGCTCAATTTGCATTCATGTGCATGGGACAAAATGACTGTATTCGTTCTCATGTTTAGGGAAGAACAAAAGAAGTGTATAAAAAAGAATTAACACACACACACAACATTGAAACTGCTGACTTTATTGATCTGTTTAATGTGTGATTAAGCTCTCAAATTGTCTCTTATTCGAACTTCGTAAAGAGTCAGGCCAATAAGCTGCAACCCTAAGCCGGGCGTTCTGCGCATGCTAGATTTGCCCCTAAGCTGGGCATCAGTCAAGTTATGGGCCTTCTTCTTGGCAAGGTGTGGTAGATTGGTTTGGCCTGATCAAGTTATACACAGCTGTGAGTAAGGCTCCAATGAGCAACATGCCCTCAAGGATCCATAACGGCAGCTGAGGGTGAAAGCGAAACGAAAATGCTACCATCGCTGCACCGCAGACCTTTCCAATGCTTAGAGTGCTCTTGATTATTCCTGAAAAATGAATGAATGGCAAGCAAGCACAATTTATTATATCACATTGATGATTGTCAACACATAATACTGGCCAATGTTTTCTTACCCATCTGCAATCCCGTGGCGGCATCTTTACCCACTCGCCGGCGGAGTTGGCCCAAGCTCACCTCACAGGAGAGGTTCATGACAAAAAATGATAGCAGAATTGCTCCATATGAAAGCACTATGGAGGCAACTGACACTCCCATAGAAAGAGTGTAGAGTTGCGGGATACAGAGGATAGCTGTTCCTACCATGTGGCCAATGTATGCGATCATCATTGAAAATGAGGTGGACTTCCTTGCCATCCACCGAAAGCTGAGCAAGAGAAGCACGGTGGAAATGCTTCCAAGGCTGCTAACTATGGTTGTGTATTCATAAACTTTACATTCACATTATGAAACTTGAGATGTCGGGTTTCATTGAGAATTTCAACAAAATGCAAGTCCAAGAGTAGTATGGATGCAAACTCACCATCTAGATCAACCAGTTTTGTCACCTGTATCGGCAGCAGGGAAATATGGCAAGCAAAACTAGCTCCATTGCCAAAGCTAGCGAGTCGAGCAAGAAGAAGTGTTCTAGAACATTCCTCATGAAGGAGTTGTTCCTCTGATAATGCACCAACCTCATGCGATCCATGATTTATCAGGACGACTCCAGTGCAATCCTTGCAATCGTCTTCTTCTGCATCAGCAAAGCCCTCGCCGGCAATGCCGGCTCCAGTCTCAGGGTTTCTTTCATCCAGATTCACAATTTCAGAATCTTGCAACAATCCACTCCTTGCATGGAAGCCATATTTGCTTTGGGTTGAGGTAGGACCACTATTCCTACTCGGCGCCAATTCGTTTTCTTCAGAAACTGATATGTTCCTGGCAACTGTTTCTTCTGAAGTTCTTGTAGGAGTACCAAGGTTGGCCCTCTTCACATGTTTGCTTGTCACCAAGAATGCAGTAAATAGCCCCACAAATAAAGTTAACAGAATAACGGCTGATGTAAAGAATACATTCCACGGCGTCCATAATGAGCTATTGGAAATTATACCTCCAAACCAAAAGCCTGAAAGGAAAGTTGGTTAGAGAACAGACCAAGAAAACAGATACCTATGCTATGAGATGAATATTTACCTTGGTTGAACCAGACAAGAGACACCACCATTGGAATGTGCTTAAAGGTATCTTTAAATGTTTGACGAGTATTAAGCGTGACCTTGGACAGAAGGACCGGCCCCGGAAATATAAGGGCAGAAAGACACCGAAGTACTAAAAATGATGCATTAGAGTGAGGAATCATATACAATGGAAAGATGACCAAAAATGCAATGCACATGAATGTGTATGCAAAGTGGTAGCCCTTCTTTTGCATGAGTCCTCCCAGTGCGATAGCTCCAACTGCATTACCGGTGAACATACCAAGCACTGTGACAGCAACCCATGTATTGCTAGTGACATCTAGGTAGAAATGTTCTGAACTCGACCCACCTTGAAAGAATGACGGTAGCAGAGCGATGGTCATTCCTTCAGACGCTCTGTATAAGAAGATCATGGCAAATGGAAAGACTGGAGATAAAATACAGGAAGACCGGGGTTAAAATACATATGTTAATCAAAATCAAACAGAGGATGGGTACGATAATCACCTTCTCGACCTGGGCACATTGACTATGGTATAAAGTATAAAGTGGAAGAGAAGATATGAGTTGAAGAAGACTTCGGGGTCAACGATGATGCCATGCATGCAAGTAAGGCATTGCAACATAAAATGAGCTCCGCGGCGTACCTCAATAATGTCAAGACCCGGCCATCCTGCCTTTTGTTCGGTAAGCAACCGAAAATAGTGAGTTCTCATAATTGCAAGGATCCAAGCTGGGATGTGAAATGTCATTCTTATAGCAGCCTTTGTTCAAAGGTATATACATAATTGGTAAAAGTTGAGACATATGAAGTAAGGCTGCGAAACCAAAAGTATAGAGTACTTTCACTTTACTTACAATTGTCTCATTATGCTCCCAGCCAAATGATGATTGAATAGAATTGACTAGATCGTCATGACATCGGAAGTGTATCCAGTTCAAACATAATGGGACCATGACGGATAAGATGCAGACACGATAGGCAGTGAATGATAGATTCGTGTCAATGTCGTGACGCAACATGGTCAATCCAATAGATTTCCAAAGCCGGCCAAGTATGAATGCGAATGAGATAGATGGAATGAGAAGTAACCCTTCAAAGACCCCCTGAATGTTCCTTTGCAAGAAGATAATTGTCTGCTCGTTATACGGATGGCCTTCGTGGTAGTCAAAATCTTCTGGATTGGGCTGTTTCATTTTTGTGACAGTGGGCTGAGTATTCATTGAGTAGAATCAGCAGGAGTTTCTTCGCCAGAAAATACTTACCTCATATGGGACCCATCTCTGAGTAAAAAGCACAGCCAATATCGATGCTGCAGTTGCAATTGCTACCTCGTATGGTCGAGGGCGCCACCCAGGAGTGTTGCCGCCAACGAGATAAGAAGGCCCAAGCCAGCCTATAAGTGACGCAGCGGATGCAATCACATTGACTGAGTAGCTGATGTGAGAGAAGAATTCTGTATGGAGAAAAACGCAAAAACACATATCCTATGAGATAAGTTGAAATAACCTATCATTGTACAGAAATGAAACTTTTGCATAACAAACAAGACCAAATGATATCTTACCAACGTATGCATTACCATTCAAAGTAGATCCAAACAGACGATGTGCAACTGAATGCATGACTCCACTTGTGTGACTAAAGCTTCCACAACTATGGAAGCGAAGAAGTAATATGCAACTCTATTAGTATCGGCCCATGTATTATAGACGAGCCTGCCAGCAAAGATGACAGTACCGGCCGACAACCCTCCATTAACACCATTGAAGATATTGGCAATCACTTGAGAGATTACAGGGAAGTTACTTGGCTGTGAGAGCCCATTTTGATCTCGAAGATTATCAACGTAAAACTCGTTAACATCTATATGTAGTTAAAAGGATTAGTATTCATATGGAAGATCAAATGCACCACATTAGAATGAGACGGAAAATGTACATAGAACATCATACAAAGACATCTGCACATACGCTAGAACTCACACTGGAGAGATGTTTGAAGTATATTATAGAATATCATTGTAAACCCTAGGATTTGAATATCTTGTAGCCTCTTCCTATCAACATGTGTAGTGTCAGTGTCGTGGGTTTCATTTTCAATGTGGCTCTATATAAAATGATTGCAAAAAGAAGAAAGTATGTGTGGAGTGAGAAAAGTAGTTCGATAGAGAAACTCTAAGACTAACAAACAACTAATTTAAAATCAACTCACCAACCCTTCATTTTCAACCACACCCCCAGTAGCAGTGCCAGCCTTTTCTTCTTCTGCTCCTGCTTCCGTCTTCCACACCATTCCTTCTCCAATATCATAGTCCAAAGCTACACCAGCAAACTGTTTACGAATCTCAGCCTCAAACTCAGTAAACAAATCATCACTGAAATGTGTCCTCCAATCACCCTTCTTACCCTTTCGTAAATGAGAGATATCACCCTGCGCACCATTATCCAAGGACGTTTGCGCGGCCTTTTTGACATTATCAAATTTGCTCCCAGTTGCTACACGCTGTATCAATGTTGGATCCAATGACGTGTCAACCTCAATGAAAATTGCAATTTTTGCAATTGCTTCGATTGGCTTGCTGACCAATTCTTCATACGAGATCCACAACATTTCAGCATTGTCAGACTTATTGTTGTTGTTGTGCGAATTCAAATACGTATAACGCCATCCCTTCGTATGATCAATCCACCCACCAAATTCTGCACTGGTACTCAACCATAACTTACAAAATGCATCAAATGGCATACCCTGCGAAGCTGGCGAGACACCGGGTTTGGGATGGTAATAGCATGATACACATGCATCGAATGGATTACGTGTAATGTAAATGACCTTTGCAACTTTTTGTTCTTGATCGAGGAAAAGTTGGGTAGGGGCGTGTGTTTTAAGAACACGTGGGGATGGTAGGGTGTTAAATTGTTCAGGTGACATTTTTGCCTTGCCCTCTCCCATGCACGCTTGTTTGACACCATTTTCATTTTCATTTGACATGTCGTTGTCCTCAAAAAGACCATTTACCACGGCCATTTCTGTCCAAATCTTACCAACCACCTTTGATTTACAGCTATTGCTATCCAAAGTATTCTTATGCAGCGGATTCAACTCCTCGACCTTTCCCCCATTCAACAGCAACAATACAATCTGCTCTGCCAATGTCGTGCCACATTTTGAAAAGGTGCAAATGAACACATCACTTGACCGGAATGATTGACTCAATTTGGCAAGTTGCGCATCATATGTTCTTTGTGTGATGAATGGTGGGTGTGGGATAGAGTTGACGAGACTGGATGGAAAGGTGTAGGTATAGCGTTTTTTGGTGAGTGCGTTGATTATGGCAGTTCCCATGGTGCTACTGGTCTTGCCATTCTCGGCTGAAGACGAGGAAGGGATAGGTTCTAGAACCCAGTTGGTAAGTGATTGGTTTTGCTTACTGCCACTCATGATGATCTTTGTGCTTAAAGGCAGAGGTTTGTACTGTATTGGATGATGGGGGCGTGTCCTGTGCCGAGTTAATCTATGGCTATAGCTAATCTGTATACAGCGTTTATACAGCTATTTCATCGCCTTCTGCCGAGACAC
>JALLAS010000592.1:0-12313 GCA_036939415.1 Detonula confervacea | reverse complement strand
TCGACCCAATTGATTTTGACTCAATTGAAGATGATGTATGAATGTAAAACTTGTACATGATGTATGATGATATGTATACTACAACAACAACACCCAATAGGGGGATCTTCCTCCTAGCACTACAATGATAGATAGAATATCCACCCGGGCGACACTCACATGTAAAATTTTAATTACAAATGAATGACCTTCGATCAAAACAAGGTCCTCCAATCAGCCAATGCGCCTTATCAGGTCATCTTGGTACACAACAACAACAGAGAGGGGTGTCATCTCCCTCGGGCAAGCCCATTTGCCACCCACGTATTCATGTTGTCAACCCAAGCCATATACGACCTTTGAGCAAAACAAGGTGCTCCAATCAGAACAATATTCAACCAACAAATCATCCAAATCAGAACAATGATGAGTCAACCAACAGAATCAATCAGCAGCAGTCAATACCTATCACATAAATCAAATGCAACATACTGCATCATAACATGAGCCAAAACAATGAGAATACGGCCGCAAAGTACCAACTGCATAATGAGCTATGTGCAGTACCCACTTGCTGAATCAATCGACCAACATCCATTACACCAACCCCCACACATATCCCTACCACCAAAAATCTGATCACCATCCAATCAGAATTATCACCATCTCAACACCCAAAGCACTCCACCATCAAACAGATCCACCCAAGGAATGACAACCATCATCTCCACCACAAATTGAGGGACGGAATAGACAGCTATCCATAATGCACTTTCTTGTGGTTTTTGGCATTCACCAGCGGATACAACATACTGAGTCTCTCACCCATCATTCAAACCTTTATCACTAATCCACCAAATGTAATGGCTAGAGATGAAACGATTGATTAAAAACGGCCCTTGCAGCTTGTCACTTGCCTATGGACAACAATGACCCTTGCTGGAACCGGCGGACGAGTTAATCCACGGGCCTGTAGCAATCGCGAGTGACCCGGCCGGGAGGCTTACGCCTCCTTGCTATGCAATGATAAGTAGCTAGCCCCACAGGCCATCTTAACATGTATCTAAATATTTTAATTATGAATGAATGATAATGGTAGAATTTCATTTGGCTGGGGATGTTATCGAGTTCTCACTTCCACCCAGTATGATGATTGGCTCACCATTGCGCTGGTCACTTGGTGTGAAGTACTCAATGGGGGAGTATCTTCCTTGTCAAGGACCCATATTGATCTAGGCAGTTTGCCGAAACCTTGAACGTATGGTACAGATAGGTCATCAACTTCAATCAGTGTTTTTTGCCCAGTTCTCTGGATTGAAGCTACTTCAACCAGTACAATTCAGTTTTTGGTTTTGTTTGCATGGTTGTAGAATGATCATCGTAGGATACAACACTTGTTCATCCTCGGTCAGGAGTTCTCCAGAGCTTCAGATGCTGATCTTGATTATACAATCTGAATATTGATTACTATAATATTGCAAAACAACCCTGTTGGAATAGATGATCCCATCTACTTTGTTGAATATAACTGAGGGAGAAACTTGTTTGACGTTTCCCAAGTGTTAGTTGATGGTGCATGGGTAGAATTTTGGAGTGAATTAGAAAAATATTATTTTTTCAAGGATCTGCTGAGGGTTCATTGCAACCAATGGCTACATCCCCGTCTAATTCATGCAAGCACGGTTGCATCAACGGCTTTTCTAATAGAGATACTGAATACTACATAGACAGCTTGCCTGAGGGAGCTCCACAGGGCTCATTGGACAGCTTATCTGAGTGTACAATAGATGGCTGTATTGAAGGTCTGTCTGAGGAACAACACACGGCTACATCAACTGCATGTCTGATTGCCCGAGAAGGTTCCTTGTATGACTTTTTGAGTGAACAACATGCATCTGCATTGAGAACCTTTCTGGAGAGGTAATTGATTCCTTTTTGAAAGTTCATCTGCAAACTCCACAGATTGTTGCTTCGCAGGATCGGCTGTAGAATCAGGTAACAGCTCCATCAATGGCTTCTTTGGAAGTTTGACTGACGACTCATTGGATGGTTCAGCTGTAGTAAGAGCAGACGGCTGCATTGCTGGTTGATTTGAAGAACTCATATTATCAGATATTTGTAGGGTTTAATTGTAGAGGCAGCACTATTCCAAGGTCATCTGATTAGAGTGAGGGTGCCGAGTAAAAGGGAAATGGATCCCCAGGTGTTGATACTCATAAAAGCGGTGCCGAGATTCAATGAGAGGATAATCAGCAAGAGATGTTAATGAAGAGTTCCTGACCGAGCCCATTGATGCATTCCAGATTTTCGCGAGCAAACATCTTTACCATTCAATTTGATACCCTCATATTGTGGCTGTTCGTTTGATCAGTACGTGAGCGTATGCTGAACTTGAGGAAAATTACTTTTTTGTGACCGCTAGCGAGTATGGGAGTGTTAGCTCCAGGCTACAGACTACTGAAGGGGGCAGAGTCATGCTACATGCTGGATAAAGTTAATACCCATTGCACCATTATATAGTTTTTCAGCTTGTCCAATTTAGGCACTGCTCTTACCCCCTCCATTGATACCTTACTCTTTTGGTCTTTCCATGAGCCAGTGCTCAAGGAGAAAAAGAATGGCGATGAGTGATAAGTTCAATGCACATCATCAAAATGAGATCAGATTTGTAGATGATATCTGTTATTATGCTCTTTGTTTCCTACTGCGTGAGAGTAAGATAGAAAGTGGTGCAACCGTTGGAGATGTCTGTAGCCGTTACTATATCAAGGTAGATGATTCCTTTGCGAAAACCAAGTCTCTTCATGCTGATCGTTGTGCAAGTATTCATCAGAAGACTGCGGGCTTGTTTCAATGGTCTGAATCAGAAAAAAATGTACAGTTTTCCGTACTAAATCATCAGCGAGTTTTAATTGGCACTAGCAACAACTCCTGATTTTCTCATCAAATTGTGAGATATAGTGGTACTATTTCGGATCATGACGGTTTCGCTGAGGCAGCAGATAAAAAGTGAGGCAGGTTTCGTATAGAAGGCCGAAATATCTTTTTGCAGAAGCGCTGCCACATCTTAGATGCATTGAAAATATTGTCAAGGCTTCCAAATAATAAGAATCATAATGTGGAGGGTTGTACTGGCAGGTCCAGGTACCTTTTGTCGGAAGCATCATTGGTCCTTTGCTTCTTTTATTGCAATGGCGGTTTCAAGTTTCAAGGGTGGGTCAAAATGCCAATTCCATCATGTTGACTCCTCGACTGCTCGTCGCTGACACATAGCAAACTAAGAATTTCATCTGCTCAGTATTATTTTTTTATTCTACTATCCATAGATCCCTCCTTTGTGGCCTCCTCTAGAGATATTTACCTCTCATAGGCGACCGAGTTGCCTACCGCCTATCCTTCATCCTTCTGCTGCAAGTCAGAATATTTTGTCATTTACCTCTCACATAGGGTAATGTAGATTAATCAGGACTCCACATCAATAGGGAGTCCCACGTCCCAGTCTTGTACCCCACGTCAAACCACAATCTTCTGTGCCCCCCGTTTGAATCGAAACTGTTAAATGCTCCATAAGACTCCTGAAGCTTCGTAAAAATCAATTAGTTTATCTATTTGAAGAAAAAAATCATATTTTGAATACGAGTACCTACTCCAAAGATTTGATTATCCTTTACCCGATTGACGAAGCTTGCATAATTTTGACGAAAGTCCGTTCATATCATCCGCTTACCCATTCAAAACCGTAGTCATGATAGATAAGAAACTTATTACGAGAAACATATCTCTATCTCACGGTATATATATGGATTCCTACGTGTTAGGAGAAATGAATAGATTTTTGTCGGTGCACCTCAAAATCGGTTCCATGGTTTGAACTCGTTGTGAACGTTTTTCGTCGATTTGCATCCTCTTTTTTTGGCTACAAACTGTTTTCGTTCATGTGTTGTGTCACTTCAAGTCGGAAGTTGTCCTCTCCGCCCACGCGGTTTCTTTCTACACGTGAACGTAGGTACGATACCATGGGAGAGATCAAATAATAAACATACACACGACGCCAAAATTTTCGTTGAGAGGCAATATCAGCGAGATAGATTTTTGTTGTGGTTACTCCTAGTTATTGTGAGATTATTTCTTTTATGGCCATTGCGTTGATCAAGCTATCGAGGTGAAGTGGAGAGAAGGCAATTGCGGCATACTACAACTACAAAAGTTGAGCAACTCCATCCAAGCCCAATCATTGTGCTGGCCTAAAATCTGACCGCTCGGCTTATCATCAGCTTCCATTGTATTCGGCCTCACCGTGCGTGGACCCTCTGGATCCTGATCTGTTTCCATCTCCGTGTCTTATTGGCTCTCCTTTCCGCTGGATTTTCCGTGCTGTGAAAGATTGGGCGAGAGCTTCTCGATACGATCCGTCGCGATCACATTATCAGAATCTCATTAATCCTCAAGCAGGCAAGCATCAAGGATCTGGCAGGCATCTATTGGCACTTTAACAGGAGGAAGAATCCATCGCCCAAAATCTGTGCTCGATATTGTAATCTGAGAACACTCATCGCCTCAAAAGGTTCAAAGCTCACCAAATAAGATCACCAACCGACCCTTCCCACCGAAGATCACTTCTTCAAAGTCTTCTCTGCAAATCAAACGAATCGAATTCAATAGCAACAACAACTGCAACATCCATCCAGTTGGGTCATCTCTCTCTCCCTAAGATTAACCCCATTGATCATGGCCAATCCGAACAGCAATCAATCGACAACGGCCTCCCGCTCCCTCCACGGTGCCGTCTCCGTCGCCGGCTCCCGCCTCCAGGAAGCAGTCTCCAACCGCGCCACCGGCCTCACCAACCTGCGCACCAGCTGGGACTCGCTCGTCCGCATTGCCTTTGCTCCCTGCGCGGGAGACATTGGCGGCATTCCGAGGGAAGAGGTTGTCGGGCAGGAGGATGGCGGCTCCCACGCCAGGGGTAATTTGGGCCCCAGCAGCCCCGGGGGTAGAGGCAAGACCAACCCCAACACTTCGTCGTGGGGAGCCAGCGTGCCGTTCGAAGTGAGCGCCTCGCAATCCTTGACCTCCTCCTTCCAGGCGCGCGAGTCGAGCTTGGCATCCATGCCCCAGCAGTTTCAACAGCAGGGTGGGTATCCCACGCAGGAGCAGCGGCCGTTGGGGCCCACTCCGCGTGAGAGGCGCAAGGCCAAATCGCGGGCGAAGCTGCGGCAGTTGGGGGCGCAGCATCAGCTTGCCACGGGGTTTCACGGGGAGACCTTGGCGGATACGGCGCGGCCCACGGAGGACGAGCACGAGGCCCAACACGAGTCTCCCGAGCTTGTGGACTTTGACGATGGCATTTCGGCCATTTCGTCGCATACTTTGGAGGATATGGAGAGGAGGAGGCAGGTGCGAGCGTTGAATATGCAACGATTGCAGAATCAGAATGTGGTGAGGCTGCACCCATCGGATTTCCACCAGGTTATTGATGAGAATGCCGCGCTGACGGAGAGCCCTGGGCTTTCAACGGTGTTTGCCGAGGACGAGGACACTCACGATGGGACCAATACCGAAGTCGTCTTTGGCGAGCCCTTTTACGAGGCGGAAGAAGGATTGTACAAGAATGTACGCACCGTCGTCGACGACGGCAACGGCGTGGCCCACGACGAGTTTGTCCCCGCCTCCTTCAATCGCACAAGGTCCGACAAGACGAATCAAACTCAAAACACCACCATCACGGACGATTCCCACGAGTTTGAAGAGATGTACAAGCGTCACGAGGCCATGTACTGGGTGGATCAGGATGAAGTGGCCATTACGGAGAAAAGCGCTAGGAGCAGGAGCAGGACGGCAACGAGGGCTAGTCAGGCGCAGCAGAGAATGAGCATTGAGGAGAGGGCGAGGCGTTTGAGGGAATTGAGCAGGAGTCGGAGCAGGAGTGACGGAACTGGAAGTGTGAGTTCATGGTTATTATTATACACATCTTGTGTACCATACGCTGTTTTGATTCACCCTGGCTAAACCATGCTTTTTCTTCACATCTTCTCAACAGACGAATAAATCAGGCACATCATCCTTAATATCCGGCCAACACCCACATGACACTGTTCCAGTCTACCCCTCGGACCTATTCACAAGAAAAAAAAAGTCTGGCAGCTCCAAGAATGGCAGATCGAGAAAATCATCCGAGCGAAACTTGATTGCCGGAAGCAGCAGCGATCCATTTTCATCATTGGATTACGGAGAGATATGAATAGGAAATATTCCAGGGCCTTCGCAACTCAAACATTTTTGGACGAGGATATTTTGCACTTTCGATGCTGCTGTATAGATTTTCTCTTATGGATAGTTTTCTACTTAATACTACATGTTGTACACTATGCGATCTTTCTGTTAAATCTTGCCACAAGAAAGGCTGTAGGCACTTTTGTGATGCTGGTTGGCTTGCCTACATCCATGTGAATCCCAAAGTGATTGGAGATAAAAGCCGTCATGTCCACAAATAATATATCTATCGTACATTTGAGTGAACATAATCATATTCCACTCTCAATCGCCTTTACGAAATCTGCCAAAATGAGACCGAGAAACAATTGCAATGTAGAATATTTATCATCTTTGCAATTCAAGTTTTCAATTTTAATGGAGCACGAATGAGAATGGCAGTGAAGGGTGGAATACGTATTTATGTGCTGAGTCAAATAATATTACTTTAAGCAACAAGGTTTGTCTAGCCTCTCATGGCCAACTAATGCCAATTTTTGGTGGTTCAAAGATGAATCCCATACATACAATACGTAATTTGTATAGGATTCATTTCTCATGATGGATTCTTGTTTTAGGTCTTTGGCCTGCCTACTTCTGCATTGTTGTTCCATCTAGAATTATGTCAAATCAAGCAGAGGATGTACGATAGTGGAACAGTGAGCCGGAATCAGCTGTGATGCAATACAATACACATCATTACTGAGAGAACAGACATGATACAGCATAGATTCCTCACAAAGTAGCAGATGAAGCAACCATTTGTCATGTGGAAGTGTAAAATCACAGTTCACAGTTGCCTCCGATGGGACCATTTCAGGGGCTCATTCCAGGTCTTTTTCCCCATGGTGCAAAGAGTCGTATTGTAATAGGTAGTGTCAGCCAGATCAAACATAACTTCTGGAGACTTCTGGATATCGCAGGGGCATCATTCTCGGGCCGAACCTCGACAATCCTACACAAAACCTTCCATCATTCTCTTCCAAATATGTCTTGCATTACAGGCTAGATTGGTACTTTATGAATTGACTGCTATCTCTTCACTCATGGCCTATTATAAATATTCGTATGCCCTGGGTCATGCAAAAACAATGCAGTACTTGTTCTTTTTAAATGCAATCAGAGTTGTGTTTTGATATTCCTAGTTGCAATAATGTTACCTGATATTGTGTTCTGGCTACAATGGCAATGAAGAATAAAATGTCGGAAGAGATTGAGTGATAAGGATTCTTCAATTGGAGGCACCTTGGTACATAACTCCATAGTTAGAATAGGTCACAATTATGCAGGGCACAGTTTCAACGGTGGCCTGCAAGACCCTGGATCGCCGGCAACTATACGTAGGTATGTACGTACATTCGAAATATTTTCTTCCATAGAGCTCGCGCAACAACCATTTGACTACCGCTTGACTACCACTTGGCTACCACTTGGCTATCACTGGCTACCACTTGGTTACCACTTGGTTACCACTTGGCTAACACTTGGCTAACAATCGGCTACCACTTGGCTACCACTCCTTGACCATCACGACATGTAGATGTAAAATTGAAAATGAAAGAAGCGTGCCCCCTATCGCATCACACATCGGCAACAAAGTCATGAAATCAGACATCATCCGGGACTGATGAACAACAGAACTAATTGTCTGTCGCAGGCACACAAACAACCCATAACCGGCGGAGGAGCGGGAGCGTGCCACGGGTGGATGCACGATGCTATCGTGGATGATATCATAGCTGATGATATCATTGCCGATCTCACCATGGTATCGTACATGGATTCAGCGTGGCGCATCAGGAATGGACGTTTCCCCCAATATCACAGTGGCAATGGAATGATGGGCAATGATAATCTTGTTTAGTCCATCTAAAAATAATATCAGTTAATTAATCATAAAGAATTGTACAGTCTATTATTTATTATTTACGCGCCGGAGCGCGTGGCATCTTGTGGCATGCATTGCGGCTCGTCGCTCGCGCGCCGTTGAAGAAGCAACGTTGGGACCAAACCTGCTGCCACCATCCACGTTTGGCACCACCCCCCCCCTGACCCAGATACATTGTATTTGCTATTAGCCGGCGACGGGGCAGGGGTGCGGCGTACGGCGGCCTGCCATCACGGCTAACGACGGGGAGGTTGAACGCTTCGTCGTCGGCGTCGATGACCGAACACGGGGAAAACATAATATTGTTTTAGATTATTTACAATATAATTTTCGCCTGATGGCTACCATTTGACTACCTTCTGGCTACCACATGGCTACTACATGGCTACCACTTGGCTAACACTGGCTAACACTCGGCTATCTCTGGCTACCTCTTGGATACCTCTTGGATACCTCTTGGCTACCTCTTGGCTACCACTTGGCCACTAGATTGAGACCTTGCACGCAAGCTCTTCCCGTAAAAATATATTATATTTACGTACGTAGAAAGGTGCGTATCGGTGATCCAGGGTCTTGCTGGTGTCAGAATTTTGGCCGGATTGCGTTAAAATTTCGGCCTAACTTGGCTCGTGTTATTTTGGATTGGCGATGTTGGGTCGTCTGTGCCCAAAGTACGTACCTGAAAGTTACGTACAAAGTGCTACAGAGAGCCCTTTCAAGTACTTCGTTTGGAGTGAGGTAGGACAAAAGAGCATTGTGGCGATGGTGTACTAAATGACATTGATTTAGATCTATTTTAATACATTTAGATCTAAGTCCAAATGTCCGTGATTGGCCATTTTTTCACGGCAGGTTCCCGCCACCTTATTTTCGAAAAAATGTGTACAAAGACTCTGAGACCCGTTCCCAGATCTTAAAATCACTGTATTAATCGATGTATTTGATCGATGTATTTTTCTCAAATTCCGTCTGTCTGTTGCCTCTTGCCGCAAACAAAAAAAGGATGTGACTGCCCCCTCTCCATTTTCTGATACTGGCTATTTTCAGAGAAGCCAGCATAGAAGATGAGCAGGTCAGAACCCCCCATCATGCTGTGACATAACGTCATTGGTGTGGTCCACGTCTTTCGTTGTATTGGCAATGACATCAATCATGCCATTGCCAAAGTCAATGTTTGCTGTTCTATCGTATCATGATCCCCCCATTTTCGACAAGAAAAATACATCGATCAAAAATTAATGCACCGATTTAATATAACTCCCTTTCTGTCAGTGAATATTTTGGGAAATTTTTGGGAACATTTTTCTCAGAACATTTTTTCCCGCCAAAAGAATCTCCCAAAAAGTTCTCTCACTGATAGAAAGGCTAGAAAATATGCTAGCATATTCTCGGCACAATATGGTGCGACAACGTCACGAACCTTGATATCTTGTGGATGATGCACTCCAAATGAAGTACTACAGGTACCAATAGTTCCACACGTGAGTAATTTGCATTACTTTCTCGCAAAAGTGCTTACCGGTAAGTACTGCGAATTACTCACGTGTGACACTATTGGCACTGTAGTACTTTGTTTGGAGTGTTGATGTACAAAATGTTCCCAAAATGTTCTCAGATTTACTGTCCTGAGATGGAGGACGATCTCAGGAGGTTTTGGCAGAACATTTTTCTCAGAACATTTATTTTGGCGGGAAAAAAATGTTCTGAGCAAAATGTTCCCAAAATGTTCTCATAATATTCGCTGACAGAAAGGCTGTGAATCTGCGAATATAAAAATAAAATTTAGCTTTTCTTTAGTCGAAGTCAAGAATATGCATTCACGGTTTGCATTCACCAGCTGCGTGCAGTCTTACTTCCATCTCATTTTTTGCCATATAGACTTCCTACCCAGGTAGAAATATTTTCACCAGACTAGGCCTTTATTTGGGGTTAGTACAAATAGAGAAGTGTAAGTCCTTTTTTAACAGATGGTATTATGACCTCAGATAGACAGAGGGGGGGATTAATTATTATGAAAATTGCACATGGACGAACGGTTACTCATGAAAAGATTGTGGTCGTTCACTGTCTGTTCACTGTTCACTGTGTCGTATCTAAAGAGAGAGGAGTTCGAACTACCTACTACCTTCATTTTCGAGCGCACACGCGCGCTGCGCATGTGCCGCAGTTTCGTATCGTAACATACGTTACCTACAATACATACACTCATAATGGCACAACACAGCTCAACCTCATTCAAACGCCGTTTGCCATGCAATAAAAGCTCTTGCATAATATACTTAATCAATCGCATCATCGCATCTTCCAATTCGTTTCAATTCGATCCAGATACTCATCACCAATTCAACAATGCCGACGAAACTATCCCATCGCCTGTTGGCGTCTCTAGCCGCAATCAGCGTTGCCCCGTCTATGCCTCTGCCTCTGCGCCGCGAGCCTTCTCCCGCCGTCTCTTATGTCCCCGTCGAAAACGCCGGCATTGACGATGATGACAATATCGAACGAGCCCGCGGCTTCTCCTTCGAAGGTCTTAACCCTAGCGAAGACATATCCCCTGCTGCAGTCTACGGTCGAGTGACAATGGCCTCCGATGACGGCTCAGCTCATGGCCCCCATGGCATGGACATGATCGCAAACGAAGCTGACGTTGTCATCAAGTATTTTTCCAGCAAAGCCAGGGCAGCGGTAAACGGCCCAGCAAACGAAGCGGAGGAACTCGTTGAATCCCTCCAAGATCCCAAGGTCCTCCAAGATCGCGAGACCGTAGCTGTCTCCACGGACGAGGCTGATCTCGTGCTGGAAGGAGTTGATCCTGAAGCTGTCCTCGTAGGCCCTGCTGCCCTAGAAGACTTCGAGGTTGTTGCCTTCGGACAAGACGCCAGCGTTTTCGGAATCAATGTCGCCATGGCTAAACCTGAAGATGCTGCTGCTCTTGAATCCCTCAAAGACCCCGATGCCCTACAAGGTCCCAAGGCTGCCGCCGATTCCTCGGGCAAGGCCCAAATTGAGTCCGAAGCTGTATTCGTAGGCCCTGCTGCGGTAGAAGACTTCGAGACCTCCGTCTTCAGACGAGACGCCGGCGTTTTTTACATCAGAGCTTTCTCCGAATTTGCAGTAGCATTTGAAGGCATTCAAGATCCCGAGGCCCTACAAGGTCCCAAGGCTGTTGCCAATTCCTCGGACGAGGCCGATATCGTCCTGGAAGGAGTTGAGGTCGAGGCCGCCCCCGTCAAACATGAATCCAGCGCCTTCGGATCCGAAAGCACCATGTTTAAACCTACAGAGGACGCACGCAGGGCGACTAGGAGCGACACGAATGAAGACTTTCTGGCTGCCACAGCCGCAAAACCACCAAGCGACTCTGAGAGGTATGAAAGCGAAGCATCCGCTGACAAATCTGAAGCAGTACCGGGAGCAGGAGCCATCAACGGCAACCCCCACGCCGGCCTCAAGTCTGAAGCCATTGCCACGAGCAATGTGGAGGTTGTCATACCTGCCACTGCATTGAGGATCGCCACCTTGAAAGACTTTGAGGCAGTTGACAAAGCCATCAAGAAATTCTCTCAAGACAATCAAATCGATGAAATTGGAGGCACCACTAGATTCGACCAAGCACATGAGAGTGTAACCCGAGTTCTTGTGTCAGCAAATACAGGCATTAAGGTAAGTAGAGTTGATTGCTGTTCCTTCCAGATTGCCCTGCCCTGGCTAGCACATGCATGCAAGTTTCAGCCTATTGAAGCAAAGCTCTGAGCACTTGTGCTCTTTTTTGCTGTGGATTATTTTTGTGGCTGCTGAAAAGAGCATTGCTTGCGCATTTTTTTTGCTGTGGATTTGCCTCTTGGTTGAGGATTTCCTTCGAACTTTTCTGCCTGCCTGCTTACTATTTACCTGGGGGGTTAAATCCTTAGAGGGATAATTGAATGCTGGCCCCATCACCAATCGACTGCCCCCTGGACCCCGAGCAAAATCGAAACCTTGATGTATGTTCATATTATTGTGCTTTCTGCAGATAATGGGGTCTAAGAGATCTCAGCCAACCGGTCCTTTTTTGGTATCTACCTGCAGGCTCTGTGTTGCTGTATGAACACCTTGTGAGGTCGCAGTTGGTTCCAGGCAGGTGGGGCTGCTCTCTGGTAATAACAGAACTCTGGTGTTGAAACGTTAGATAGTGTACCCTGAAGATTCCATTTG
>JALLAS010000590.1:0-12332 GCA_036939415.1 Detonula confervacea | reverse complement strand
CGATCTGAGAGCTTTTATTTTTGCAATCCCCTACTTACCCTGAATCCTGTTAATGTGCCTCGGCGGATGCGTGGCCGGTAGCTTTATTCTATCTGTTCAAGTGGGCCAAGATATCAGTGCTCCGGCATTTGCGATTGCAATTAATTTGCTGAGTCCCATGTTGTTGGGGTTGTGCATTGCTACATTGAAGTCGGCATGCGTGGAACTGATGAAGAAAGACAATCACGTGGGTGGATGCGTCTCCGCTGCCGAGCTTACAACCATAAAACTGTGCATACCATCTACAATCGCACTGATCCCCCCTCCAATGTTCGAGGGCGCCAACACAACACTCGACGAAAGCTAACACGGCTGGCTAGATGCCTTTCACAATCTGCCAACGTTGATCGAACTAGGAGTACTCGGCGGATCCATCCCAATATTGATCATTCAGGTGAGCTGCACCTTCCTAACGAACGTGACATCTTCCGTGGCCGTGGGGTTGGTGTTGTGGCAACAATGTTTCACTCACATGATTTGAGAGTGTTGAACGTTGTTGGGGCGGCATTGACAATGCCGTCGGCGGGGGTGTTTGCTGTGAATAAATGCCTTGTGCATTCTGCAAGTTATAATAGTAAACAAACGATAGCTACTGATACTGACAATTATGATGTCAGTGAAGCGGAAGAGGCATCGGCACTGATTGAAAACATTGCACGCAATGCTGCCAGTCCAAAACATGGCTCGGTACCGAATGCATCAACAAATCAAATTGCAATGCTAGAAGTATGATTGGAAATATTCATGTAGCTGGATGGATCAATGCTTGCTACCTAAGAGAAAAACTGGAACACTAGAGAGATGTAGATGTACCAATAGCAGTAATAAGATGATATAATTCATGACATTTCGTTTGCCTGAAAATACCTACCCACTACATATCATTGAAATCGATTTAACTAATTTTGGAAGATCCTGTGTTGGAGTGATGTTTTGCATGGGCAATAGAGGAAACAGGAAACAGACAAGCTCATTATTTGTCTCCTGTTGATAGTTGATGTGATACAAGCTTATGCCTCTCTCTCTGGAAGCTTGCCGGATGCCGTTGCCTTCCATTTCAATTAGTGAATTGTTGGCAGGTAGGCGAGTTATTAGTTTTGACCCATCATGTGTACTACCTTCTCCTGATGTATTTCTTACCCCAATCATTGGATTGGATGCGTTCAACCCAAAACACTCATCCTTGCTCCATAATTGTTAAACATTTTTCCTGTCAAAGCAGATGTATAATGAAGCCTGGCAATTCCAACTGATGCATATTCAATTATTTCGTCTGTAATGTATGATAAGTAATGAATTCTGACTAGGTTATTTTTCAACACATCATGTGTCACCCAACAATTTTGGATTGGTCCTCGCACTCAACCAACCCCATCATTTTACATTTAGTAATCCTCGTCAAACTCCTCTTCGATCTCCTTAGCCTTCTCCTCATCAGTCTTGTCATCGTCCGCCTTCCTGCTCCTCAAACCCCTGCTCGCCTCCAATTGCCTCTTGTAAGCATCCGGAGTATACCTCATCCCTCGCATGGCATCATTGTGTGTGGTAAGGCAATACGCAATTCTCCTGTGGAACGCTTCGGACGGCTCCACCGTCGCGTACACGTCCACGAGATCGTGGGATTGCACGTATTTGAGCTCATGGTCGATGGTGGCATCGATCACGCCGTCACGCACTGCCTTGGCCACCACGAATTCGGCGCTGGTGGCTGAGGGAAGGCCCAGGCGGACGGCAATGTCCGCCAACGAAATGCGAGAGTACGACGTTTTGAGACGGCGCAATCCCGCCTTGACGACGCTGTGCGCCAATCGCGAGATGAGGGTATACGTTCCGTCCAGCCTCAGCCTCTCCGCGTGCGTGCTCACGGTGGCGTGAAAGTTGGCCAAATCTCCCCTTCGGACCGCCTGCGCAATTTCCAGGTACGGTTTCAGCTCCACCTGCATTCCCTCCCCGAAGAAGACGCTGCGATCCGGAATCTCGCCCATGAGGAGCTGGACGACGACCAGCAGCCTCTGCACGGCAATCCGGAATCCCAACCCGGTATTGGTGGGGCTCTTCCTCAAGGCCTGGGACAGGTTTCCGTAGGCCTGCGTGTATTCCAATCGCAAGGCCTGAATGCGTCCCGAATAGTATAGGAAGCGAATCAGCTGGTTGTTGCTAGCCGTTTCCTGCGGAAAGGTGGCGTTCGACAGCAGTTTTTGGGCCTGTTCCACCTGGTTTCCGGCGAGCAAGTCTCTCAGCATGGTGTTCAACAGCGTGGCCGAAACGTCCGCATCGCGACGGAGGACCGCGGTGGTGTGTCTGCCCGCCAGCTCCGATCGCTGCGTGGCCACGAGGGCGGAGCGAGTCGATTCGGGAAGCGATTCCAACGTCAACGACCGATATCTCAACAAACGCGCCAATAGGGGGTAAAGACCTCCCGAACCATCGGTGGAGGACGAGGTGACTTCTCCCAAGTGAGCGTCCAATACCTTCAATCCCCTTTCGCTCCATTCGTAAGCGAGCTGATAGTTCTTGGCGCGCCATTGAATGCGCGTGGCCAATGTGACGAGCCACGCTTCCACCTCCCGTGCCGATTTAACGAGGTAAACCGGCGCCTCCTCCTTCGCATCCTCCTCCATCGCCTCGCTGCTCTTATCCTCCGTTTTCTCATCCTCTCCTTTCTTCTTTTCGTTGCTCTTTTCGAACTCGGTCAATACGGCCGCCCGTTCCTCCGCCGAGACCAACCCCATGAGCAATTCTCTGCCCGTGGCGCACGTTCCCGCGGGATCCAACGTGCGTTCGGCGCAGTTGGCAATTTGAGCGAGGGTGGCGATGCCCGCGGTTCCCGACGATGATCCGAGCCACTTTTTGAGGATTTTGGGTTGTTGGATCAAGGATTGCGGAGCCGCGGCGACGGCATTGGAGGATGACGACGATGAGGAGGAGGAGCCGCCGAAGAGACGCTCGAGGCGACGAGCCGACGTTTCCACCGGCGGGTACTTCGGTGCCGGCGGGGCGGTCTGTTCCTTCTTGGTGGTGATGGTGGTGGGAGGACCATCCTTCTTCTTGCTTTCCTTCTTTTCGGCCGCCATGGTCGTCGTTGTTTATTGTTTGATACTCCTAGGTCGGTCGTTTGTGTTGTTGTTATTGGATTTTGTGATGTATGTGGGGTCAATGTATCTAAAACAATAATCGAAAAGGATTCAACCCCAGCCCAGGAGCAAATATTACGTGATATTATTTATTATTAGCAATTACTAAATAATGGTATTCAAAAACCCACCCTTGTTGATCGAGCCTGTGAGGATCGGAAAAAAGGTAAAGGTATTCCATATCTAACGTTACCCCCTCGGATTCGTCGCCCTTCGAATGAACTCTCGGGGGGACGTCGATATCCCCGCGGTTTTGTTTTCAATCGAAAAGCAACATTGTCCCCCGCTCGAGCCCCCGAAGTAAATTGGGACCCAGAAGTCAGAAATAAACCTCTTGGCGACAATGGTAATTGGCGATGGTTAATCTCGCTCACGTTCGCTCTCGCCTCGCTCCCGCGCTCAAATTTGTTTCAAAGAAAAGATTTCAGACGGCCCAGGCCAAAATAGATATCTCGAACGTGGGAATCGGTGGAAACCTGTGACCCTGACCTAGGGCAAGATAGTCCGCAAAAAGGGTTGACTAAACTTACAATTTTATAAATGATGGATTTTGAAGTCAATTCATTACAAAGTCTACAAACTATGGTTTCTTCCCCAGGATATTTGCCAAAATGATTTGCTCCCATTGTTTCAATATGTGTTTGAAAACACTGAAGGCGCTCTTCAAATCGGCGCTGTGAATGAGGGTAAAGGATATCAACAAACTGCATAGGAGTAGTAAAGAAACATTTGAGTTTGGGAGCTTAATTATCTGTTATCGACGATCCCCACATACTCCTCAGAATGCATACAACTCAATATGGGCCCACGTACACATGCTTCCTTTGGTCCTATTTCACTTCCTTGTTGATTTTAGTGGCATCACTCGTTTTACCTTTGACATCAGACCAGATGGAATTATTGGTGGAGGGGGCACAATTAGTGTAATGGGATCTATGACCAATCAAATCGCTGATCATGCCATGCTGGCCACCCCAGAAAACTCATCAACGCCAAAGTGGCGAGAAGGTCCTTGATTGCATTATCACCCATGGTATCATTGCTCATGGCACATACAGCCAGAGGATTCAATATAAGTGCTGCCACGGATTCAGTGATAGCTTGGTTATGGGTATGGCGATGGACTTTGTGTTGGTTCCGGATCCGATGCAGACTGACATGGCTGGGACAGGCTGGGACCTTGTGGGATGAACAGGGTGCGTGGGAGTGGAGTAATACATTGATTTATAAATATTCCATATCATATTTTGATTAACCCTATCTCGTCGACGCCAACTCCGCATCGCATAATCTCAAACGCTCTCAACAACATCCTACCTACTGTCAAAGGCGTCCCTAAAAGTAAATGAAGCACTCCCAGCCATAAATAAAACAATGAGGGGTGCATCGACATCGACCTGATTGCTTCTCCATAGTCCACCACCGACCGACCATGACTTCAGACGCCGCGATTAGCTCCAAGGATGGCGCCTCCGCCCGGGCCGCAGAGCTCGCGGCGCTCCGATCTCCCAAAAAGGCAGGGTCGCAAAACGCGGACACGTCTGCATCCTCCCCAAGCTCCTCGGCCGACGCCGCCATCAGCTCCAAGGACGGAGCATCCGCCCGCGCTGCGGAACTGGCCGCCTTATCCTCTTCGCGCAAGAAAGTCGGCGGCGTGGCCGATCGATGGAAGCCCAAGATTCCTTCCACTGCAACAGGCGGTGGCTGTGGCGGAGGCATAGCCCCCTTTGATACCGCCGGCCGAATGCGCCAGCTCAAGTTGGAACAACAGAGGAAAGCGAAAGAGGCCAAAGAAGCCAATCGGGCATCGCGACCCGTGGCAGGCGATTCAAAGTTTGACAAGTCTGGAGAGATGCTGAGGCTGAAAAAGGAACAGCAAAAGAAGGAGCGCGAGGCTAGGGAGGCCCTGCAGGCATCTCGGCCTGTAGCTGGCGACTCAAAGTTTGACAAGTCCGCTGAGATGTTGAGGTTGAAAAAGGAACAGCAAAAAAGAGAGAAGGAGGCAGCTGAGATGAATACTGGTTACAGAAATTATGGAGGGCCATCTGCGAATGACAAGGCAGCTGAGTTGAAGCAGTTAGATGTAGAGGCCAAAAGAATGAAGCAGGAGGCAGCCGAGATGGCTGCCGGGTACCGTAACACTGGGGGGGATGCAATGGACAAGTCAGCCGAGCTTAAACAGTTGGATGAAGAGGGGAAGAGAAAGAAACTCGAGGCTGCTGAGATGGCTGCCGGGTACCGTAACAAAGACGGGGCATCAGCTTTTGATAAATCGGCAGACCTTAAAAAGCTAGAAGATGAAATCAAGCAGAAAAAGAAGGATGCAACTGAAATGGCGGCCAACTATCGCAATGCAGATGGACGAGTATCAGCTTTTGATAAGTCAGCCGAGCTCAAGAAACATGAGGATGAAGTCAAGCAGAAAAGGAAGGATGCGACTGAAATGGCAGCCAACTATCGCAATGCAGATGGTTTATCAGCTTTTGACAAATCGGCAGATCTCAAGAAACATGAGGATGAAATCAAGCTGAAAAGGAAGGAGGCGACTGAAATGGCAGCTCAGTACAGAAATGTAGATGGTTTATCCGCAGGTGATAGATCCACTGAATTGAAAAGGTTGGAGGATGAAGTTAAGAAGAAAAAGTTGGAAGCAGCTGCGATGAATGCAAATTATCGCAACATAGGGGAGGCGTCAGCATCTGATAAATCAGCAGAGCTGAAAAAACTGGATAATGAAATCAAGCAGAAGAAACTAGACGCTGCCGAGATGCTCAATCTATATCGCAATACAGATGGATTATCCTTGGCTGATAAATCAGCAGATCTCAAGAAGCTTGAAGATGAAATCAAGCAGAAGAAGCTAGAAGCTGCAATGATGCATGCTCAATACCGTAACGTAGATGGAGCCTCGGCAGCGGACAAATCTAGCGAGCTCAAGAAGTTCGAGGGTGAAATCAAGCTGAAAAAGCAGGAGGCATCTGAAATGCTCGCACAGTATCGCAATGTAGATGGTGTGGCAGCCAATGACAAATCTGCTGGGCTCAAGAAACTAGAAAGTGAAATTCGCCAGAAACGGTTGGAAGCTGCTGATTTACACCATGACTATCGACAAATAGAACCAACACCGTTCGACAAGTACCAAGAATTGCGTGAATACGAACTGAAGCGAAGAGAGGCACGAGAGAATGCAGAAGAATACCTTCGTGGCTATAGGAAGGAGCATGATGCCTCGCCCTTTGACAAAGCAGCAGCTCTGAAAGCTCTGTCAGAGGAAGACAAAAGGAAACGGGATGAAGCCGCTGAGCTGATACACCAATACATTCTCAACTACGATCCAGATAATAAATTTGATCGGGCACACACGCTCAGGGCATTGATGCTAGAGGATCGTGAAAAGAGACGAAGGTCTAAGGAGATTCAACAATCGTATGAGCACAAGCTTGATACTGATGGCAAGTTTGACAAAGCTTTCGCTCTCCGCGCACAACAACTTGAAGACCGCAAAAGGAGGGATGAGGCTGAAACATACTTACAGTTGTATAACCTACAATACGAGACCTACATAGATTCTACATCCGATAAATCTGACGCTATTCGTGCCCAAATGGAGTGGGATCGCAAAAAGCGAGATGAAGCTAAGAGCATCATTCAGAACTATTCAATGAATGATTATGGCACCGAAGGTGATGCTAATGAGCGGACTCGGACCAAGGTGGGAAAAGAGAAGAAAAAAGAAAGGGAAGAAAAGCGGAAAACCAAGGAATCTCATGAGGCGTATGTTAGAATGAGGGTATGATATGTTGCTGAGGGGGCTGACTTTTCTTTTAAAACAAGTATTTAACGCCAATCCAACTTTGATGCCCATCCTAAGTCCATACGGACATAAGATTAAATTAGTCCTACCCAACATTGGGTTTTACATCAAAATGCACAAAAGGTGTATGGAAGTGTTTTTGGGGATGGAGAGTTTCTTACTACACCCATTACTTTCAATATCGTATCCATTGCCCCCATACCATGTTTGGCTTATTAAGTGTGAAGTCGTGAAACAACCGGGGGAAAAATAGGTTTTGACCGTGGTGGTGGACCCGCCAGTATGACCGCTACAGCCACCCGCAGCACACCAGACCTCCCAAATCATGATTCTCCGCCGGGACTCAGTTGATTGATGTCGGCCCCGACCACCATCCATGGCCATGGGCTAATTTCATTTTTGGCACCATGCTTTTCAGTTTTCAGCGGCATTGAAATAGATTGATATTCTTTACATATTATCATACCTGTTCCGACTACGTAGCCTCTGGTACGATACGAGGATTTTCGCCTGTCTCAGCCATCATTCGTACATCATTATCAGCAGAGGACAATGATTTGGTCCATTTCATAAAATTGTTCAACGTCTGCTGCGTCTGTTCCAGTGAGCTCCAAGCAACCACTCTGGCCTCTGGATGCTGTTTTGCGCCGATCCCAGGGCGAATCAGTTGAGAGCGTCTTTGCGGGATGGTAGTGTAGCAATAAACAGAGGAGTGCTACGCTGTTGATGTTGACGTGTTGATGGTGCCACTGTCAAATCTTTCCCCGTCAGTGCAAATGTGGCGCTGGCTGGCGGCTAGCACTGACCATACTAGCAATGTTTTGGAGCAAGGTGAACTCCATCAGACGTTGAAATTGTTTAGCGTCTTCATGTAGATTTAGAGCCATGTCTGATACAACTACAAAATTGAATTGCCGCTAACTTTTCCACTGCCGCTTTCACTTGGGGACTGTTGGGATGGGGTATTTGGATCTTGTGCGGTCGGCCCACCCTCTTTTTTTTGCGCTGCAGCAGCAGTGATATTTTTGTGTGGCCGGCCTGGCTTTCTAGAAGCAGTGTTGATAATAGCAGCAGATTTGGTGGATGCGCTGCATCAGCAATGGCATGCACACCCGATATGCGCGGATGCTGGTAGACGCCCGTGTAAAGTTGAGCGGGCTGATTCTCGACCCCGCTTGTGCTGTGCCAGATGTTGTTGTACCACTTGAAAAATCCTCCTTCTAACAGGGTATTCACAGATAGAGCATAGTATACAAGAACTAAACATCGTCCGTACCTTAGCACCGTATGCACCTGCAATATCTGTAATAGCTAAACCATCTTTTTGGGGATGCACTTCTTTGCCGCACCCACCCACCCTCCCTGTGGGAGGAGGAGATGATGCCGGTCCATACTGATGCTTTGCAAGGTTTAGGGAGCATCGGTGGATGTAGGCGTGGCAATTTGCCACAGGACGCGCCATCACAGGCTGATGGTCGATGGTAGTGGGACCTTGGACATTATGATGTGGAACATACGTAGCAGTAGGAATCTTGGACTGGAGAGTGCGCTTCGGGTGATGAAGTCGATGGGAGTGGACATTTGTCTCCTGACGGAAACAAAGTTGACTGATGGCGTGCACACTCGGAAATTGAGCGGGTACGACGTCGTCGTAACTAACGCCGTATCGAATTCGCAGGGGGTAGTGGCATTGTGCTGGAAGAGTAGTGAGTTGTACAAGGTGGAGGAGACTCAGAAATGTGGGCCCAGTGTTATTGCTTTTGAGTTGGTGACAAGGGAGGATCGTTTCTACGTCGTGGGGTGCTACATCCCACCCTCCAACCTCAATACGTTGGAGCGGGTACAATAAGCGGGCGAATTGCCCCAAGGGCTGCATCCCCATACTACTGGGAGATTTAAACATCAACTTGGAATCGTCTTGCGATGAACGGGATCAAGCAATTGCCGAGGAGTGTGAGTTCTGTGGCCTGACGGACATGAACCAATATTTCACCCAATGTAGAAGGTGACTGATGCAGGGGATATGGACATGGTGAATGGTGCGCCAGGGGAGAGTGATTAGCTCCCAGCCAGATTATTGTATGGCACGGGAGAGGGATGGAAGCAGGTTTCAGAATGTGGCCTTCAGGATTCAAAGGCATCGTGACAGTAACCACCAGGCAATCGGAGCATTGCTGTACACACGGGGACCCAGATAGTTGAAGCGATACAGGCGGCGTTGTAGCCATTTCCCAGTCCGCCTTCAGAGATGGGGATCACGGACGGAGATGGAAACGATGTTTGAAGCACTTCAAACCTCAGTGGAAACGCCAGCCACGAGGGAGAGTTGGGCCAATAGCTGGATCTCAGCAGCAACATGGAAGTTGATCGATAATCATGCCCGGCTGCGGAAGCTGGGGCTGCTTGTGCGGCAAAGCCTACACGGCCACAATCGGTGCATGCAAAAGAGTTTGAACGCAGACAGGGCTCAACACGTTGCCAATGTGGCAGAGAATATCCAGATCCAACTCAATGGGGAAACCTCAAAGAGGCATGGCGCTATATCCAGGGTTGGCACCGCGACGCCAAGGACCGGCCGCCCAAACCATGCCACATTTCCATGGATGCGCAGACGATTGAGCGCGAGAAGCTTATACGAAGGTGGAACCTCCCGGGGATCCAATACCCATTAACGTGGAGCCTTTCGAGATCAATGATGCGACACCAACGGAGGCAGAGGGCGGTAGTGAAAGGGCTGAAAAATGGGCCAGCAGGTGGTGTCTCTGGCATTAAAGCCGAGCACATTAAATAGTGGCTGAGGGATGTAATCGAGGCTGAAGAGAAGGGGACAGAGGGATTGGAGGATAAGTGGGCCATGTTTGTCCAATTGATTCAGACAATCTTGGACCGTGGCAAGATCCCCCAGCAGATGCCCTGAATAACGGTGATATTCCTGCCCAAAGGAGGTGGCGACTACCGCGGAATCGTACTATTGGAGCCCTTTTGGAAGACAATTGAGATATTGATGGACTGAAGGCTTCAAGTGATCGACTTTCACGATTGCTTGCACGGCTTCCTGAAGGGGCGCGGTACGGGGACAGCGACGGTAGAGGGAAAGCTAGCACAGCAGCTAGCCTTCCTCAAGCAGGAGGCCCTCCACAGCATATCCATAGACCTCAAAAAGGCCTACGACACCATGGACACGGAACAATGCCTGGAGATCCTGAAAGGGTATGGGGTTGGACCCAACACCAACATGCTCAGGCTGCTCGAGCTCTTCTGGGATGTCGCAATGCTGGCATGTCGAGCTGTTGGAGTCTACGGTGCATCCTTCCAGGCACATCGCGGTGTGACACAAGGAGGCCCTCTATCCCCGCTCATTTTCAACATAATGGCCGATGCAATCGTCAGGGAGTGGCTCCGTCAGGTTCTTAGTGCAGAGGCTGCAAGGCATGGCTGTGGAAAGGCCATATACACGCTCATGGTGATATTACACGCGGACGACGCTATGTTGGCATCGAGAGACCCTGAGCAGTTGCAGGAGGTGCTTGACATCATCGTCGGTCTGTTCGAGCGCGTCGGGCTTCAGACCAACACCAGCAAAACAAAGGTGATGACTTTCGTACCGGGGAAGATTAGGACAAGCCACACCAACAGCGTCTACAATGGCATGCAGAAATGCCTGGTGGCGTCCAGTGATTTGCAGACCCGCAGCGTGGACTGCGTCATCTGTGGCCAGACCGTTCAAGAAAACACTCTCTCATCACCTTGAGACCATGCACGAAGTGTATCGATCGCGCGTGATTTGATCGCGATCTGCTGGTGGAAAGGGATACAGTGGTCTACAATGCCATCCCATCCGCAAGCGGCAGACTGTTCTACCTGGTGCCAGGATGTGCTGGCTTGGTAACAACAAAGTGGACTCTCCAGCAACATTTTGGGCTGAGAAACCCCTTGGATTTCGTGAGCATCATTGGCGAGGGCTACCTCCCCAAATGCGACTGATGTGGCCATCAAGTGGGACCCATGGCCGTCAACCATAGGTCCACCAAGACGTGCCAAGAGGGGTACAACCGCAAAAGACAGCACAACGCCGCCGTAGACTGCCTACGTGCCCTAGACCAGCCATTCACTGTGTATGGGGAGGAGCTAGAAATAGTTGAGGTATTCAAATATCTGGGCAGGTTGCAATTTGAAGAAGGCACGCAAGTGCTTGGGGTGAATTTCCCGTGTGCTGAGGGCAGAGAATGCAGCACCTCGAGTTTGTGACATGTTCTACAAGGCAACAGTCCAAGCCGTGCTACTTTTTAGCAGTGAGACTTGGAACATCTCTCCTTCGATGATAAAAAGTCTAGAGGGGTTCCACATTCGGGCTGCATACCATATGGTAAGCAATCACAAGCCAGTAAGGAACCCTGACAGGTCATATACTTACCCTGATTTTTCGGATGTGCTTGAGGAGGCTGGTTTGTACCGTATTGCCCACTACGTGGAGGTGTGGAGGCAAACCATCACCACGTTCATTGTTAATCGGCCGATTTTCGATTTCTGTAGGGAGGGTGAGAGACAACGTGGGACCTGCCCTCGCCAAATATGATGGTAGCAGCCAATGGATCTTCATGCGGCGAGCGCAGTTCTGTAAGTGATTGAGACGTTGGTGATTGCATGGAGTTGTGGGAGCGAAAAAGAAGTAGCTAGGTTATTATATTTGTGATAGCCTTTTAATACCTATAAAGTAAACGCCTAGGCGCAGCTGGAGCACACCCCCCCAGATCTCGAGAGATCTCTTATGGGGAGGACCAGCTGCGCTGGAGGCTAAGTTACACACACACACACACAGGAACTAAACTCTTTGTGACCACCAATATTGTTTCTACAGGCTGGTTGGAGGGCTGTTAGAAACAGCCAATATATCATGGATGGATAGCCCTCGCTAATGGCTCTTCAACCGATTAGTTGTCCTCAAAATCAGAGCAAGGGTGAACCCTTTGGTGCTTTACTACTGCTACTGTTCTGCTTTGCTTGGAGTTGTGAATCCAGGAGTGGTGGCACTGTTGGTTTTCTTTCTTCTTGTTGCTTCATTTGCTTGTGTTGTTGGCAATGTTACCTCCTTTATTGCCAGGATCTCAAAGTGAATTTCAGTTTCAAGGGCTTCCAGTGGCAGTATTAGTAGCGGCTGATCAATGCCATTCCAAAACATCACTGGACTTCTTTTTTATTCAATGGGTTGTTGATGAGTTATTGCCATTTTAATTTTGTTTTTATTGATCTTATTGAGGCCTTGTATTTGTACCTTTCCATTTCGTGGCATATGTCCATGCGGTCTATGGCGACTTTAGAGTGTCTCACGTAGATTCTACGTAGGA